>JASTTN010006325.1:578-34039 GCA_030324115.1 Sorex maritimensis | reverse complement strand
CCCCAGCACCCCCACGGTGCCCCCGGGCACCGCCGGGGGAACCTCCTGAGTGCAGAGCCAAGAGTAACCCCTGAGCATCGCCAGGGGTGCCCCCAAAAAAAGAAAAAAAAAAAAAAAAAAACAAAGAAAAAAAACCTGCCTGATTGGGGACAGGGAGAGTAAAGCCTTTGATCCCTGGCACCCCCAAGCCCTGCTAGGACGGATCCCTCCATGCTGAGGCAGGAGTAAACCCTGAGCACCACCAACTGTTGTTTTGGTGTTTGGTTTCTCTTTGCTTTTTTGGGTGTCACCCCCAGCTATGCTCAGGGGTTCCTCCTGGCTCTGCACTTAGGAATCACTCCTGGCGGTGCTCGGGGAACCATGTGGGATACTGGGGATCGAACCCGGTTTGGCTGCATGCAAGGCAAACGCTCTACCTACTGGAGAGCTGCCAAATGTGACCCCAAAACAAAAGCAACAACAACAACAACTGCTCAGATAAATTGAGGAGACACCAGGAAGCAGCAGTTAGGGGGGGTTGTCTTGCATGTTGCCGATCCCGGTTTGATCCCTGGCACCGCCTGGTTCCATGTGTACTACCAGATGCAGACCTGGAGGCCGGCCCCACCACCACACCCAGAGGGGTCAGGGTACTCCCTGGCACCCAGGGCCTAAGCAGCACCACACCCTTGGGCCCTCGCATTGAACCACCCACTCAGAATCCCTGGGAGGGGAACCCAGACCTCCTGAGCACTGCTTGGGGGCCCCAAAATAAAATCATAATGATCTGGGGCAATCCTGGGTTAGCCAAAGTTAAGTACAAGACTTTATAAGCAAACATCTCTTTTTTTTTCTTTTAGGGTCACACCCAGTGATGCTCAGGGGTTACTCCTGGCTCTGCACTCAGGAATTACCCCTGGTGGTGCTCAGGGGACCATATGGGATGCTGGGAATCAAACCCGGGTCGGCCACATGCAAAGCAAACGCCCTACCTGCCATGCTATCGCTCCAGGCCTATAAGCGAACATCTCTAATAAAGATGAACCTCCAATCTGCTCCCGAGAAAACATTTTCCTCTTGCCACTTCAGAAAGGAAAAGGGGCATGGTGGAAAAAACAAATCCTCTCTCCCCTTCGAGTGCGGAAACTGTCATTTTCCTCACATTAACTTCGGTTCATTCTACATATTCTTTTATTTGGGGTGGGGAAGGGCGGGAGCACCTCTGGCAGTGCTCGGGTGCTAGTCCTATCTCTGTATTCAGGAGTGCTCCCTGGTGGTGCTCAGGGGGCCACATGGGGTGCTGGGGATCAAACCAGGGTGGGCCACATGCAAGGCAAACACCTTAACCCATACTATCTCTTGGGCCCCTTCAGTTCATTTCACAGAGAAAATCCAGGCCCCACTTCTGCAGGCTACCTCAAGGCCCCAGTGTGGGCTGATGATGGATGCTGCTTCCAGAACCATCCCATCAGTCTCCGGGATGGAGCTCAATTTCCATCCAGGAGAGGCTGCAAGCACTGTGCCCCAGGAATATCTTGCTCCTGGAGAGACCGTTCCCCGGCCCCATGGCTCCAGGCCAGCCCTCAGAATTTTCCAGGTGCTTCTTTGAGGCTTTTCATTTGTGTTTGCTTGGGGGTCACACAGACGATGCTCAGGGGTGACTCCGCATTCCGGAATCACTCTTGGTAGTGCTCAGGGGACCATGAGGGGTGTTGGGGGGGGTCAAACCTGGGTCGACCACCATGTGCCAGGCAAACGCCCCTCCTGCTGTACGGTGGTGGCTGCAGACCCCACGTGCTTTTCAAGAAGCCATCACTAAGCTAAGCCCAGAGGAAGCTGGAGACGGTGCGAGGCCAGGATTCCCGGGCACAGGGCACTGGAGCCTGCATGCACCCGACTCAAAAACCGAAGCTCTAACCCCAACACAGGCTCATTCCAACACAAAGACAGTCACCACGTTCCCCATGCCCTCCTCTTACTGATTTGGGGACCCTGGGAAGATGGCAGACTTTTGGAAGCCTCTGTCTACCTATACATAAACACTGTCCTAAAAGTTACTACATGAGCCCCGGGAAGGGAAGGGTTTCTGTCCCTCGGCCTTATCCCCTTTGTGGCAGCATGGTGACTGCCACCATTCAGAGCCAGTTGGACAGAGAGGTAGGAGCTTGCAGTGAGGGGACGCGTGGGGAATCTCGCGATGGTTGGGGGGCGCAGAACCGGCCCTGCCACCTGCCCAAATGAGACCCCGAGCAGTCGCCCATGAACAGCTCCTCCACTCCTGAACAGCCATGATCCCAGAGGCACACAAACCAATCTCGGAATGCCGCGGCTGCTGGCAGAAATACCTCTGGACTTAATACCAGAATCCCAAAACTGGGCGGCCGCTTTCGAGACCGTGCAACATCTTATGCTCTTTGTTATTGACAATAGAAAACATACGATCTAATGATGCCATTCCGACAAGTCTGACTGTTGGGGGGAAAACTCCAAATAATGATACAGAGTTTTCTGTCAGAAATTGAATGTAATCAAAGTAAGGAAAGAGTAAAGTGAAAATCATCTGCTATACAGGCAGAGGGGGACTGGGAGCGGGGGTATGCTGGGGTTCTTAGTGGTGGAACATGTGCACTGGTGAAGGGATGGGTGCTTGATCATAATATGACTGAGACTTGATCCTGAAAGCCCTGTAATTGTTCTCAAGGTGACTCAATTTAAAAAAATAAATAATGGGGGCTGGAGAGATAGCACAGCGGGTAGGGCGTTTGCCTTGCACGCGGCCTACCCGGGTTCAAATCCCAGCATCCCATATGGTCCCCTGAGCACGGCCAGGGGTAATTCCTGAGTGCAGAGCCAGGAGTAACCCCTGTGCATCGCCAGGTGTGACCCAAAAAGCAAAAATAAATAAATAAATAAATAAATAAATTTTTTAAAAAGTTACTGCATGAATATCTCTCTCTCCCTCTCCTTCTCCCCCCCCTCCTCTCTCCTCTTCTTTCACATACACACACACACACACACACACACACACACACACCAAGTATGTTTAGTAGACCCTAACACAAAAAAATATATACCCAAATGATTTACCTGAATAACCTCTTCCTAATATCTAAGCCCCACTTTTGTTTGCTTGGGGGTCACAGCTGGCAGTGCTCAGGGTTTACTCCTGGCTCTGCGCTTAGGGATCCCTCCTGGTGGGCTCAGGGGACCATGTGCAGATGCTGGAAATCGAACCCAGGTCAGCTACGGCCTTAGCCACTGTACTGTCTCACCAGCTTTACTTTCCACTTCTCTAATATAAAGACAAAGGGACTGTTCGTGGAGCTTTCATGAAGATACAAATCGCTCATTCTGTCAGGGCCAGGAGGATCGCTCCACGGCTTGGAAGCCGGCCTCACATGCTGGGGAAAAAGGCAGCTGAGATAGGGAAGGGACCACTAAGTGAATGATGGTTGGAGAGCTTGCTCGGGATGGGAGATGCGTGCTGAAAGTAGATGATAGACCAAACTTGATGGCCACTTACTATCTGTATTGCAAAACATAACACTCAAAAGGAGAAAGAGAGGGGCTGGAGTGATAGCACAGCGGGTAGGGAGTTTGCCTTGCATGCGGCCGATCTGGGTTCGATTCCCAGCATCCCATATGGTCCCCCGAGCACCGCCAGGAGTAATTCCTGAATGCATGAGCCAGGAGTAACCCCTGTGCATTGCCAGGTGTGACCCAAAAAGAAAAAAAAAGGAGAAAGAGAGTAAAAGGGAATGTGCCTGCCACAGAGGCAGGGGGTGGGGGTTCAGGGTGGGGGTGGTGGGACAGATACTGGGAACATTGGTGGTGGAGAATGGGCACTGGTGGAGGGATGGGTATTCAATCTTATGACTGAAAGTATGTAAGTCTGTAACTGTATCTCACGAGAATTCATTTTAAAAATTAAATAATAATAATAAAAACAAGCATTTCCTCTGAAAAAAAAAAAACAACAATCACTCATTCTCCAACTTGGCTGCATTTTCAGATTGACCCGGGAAGCACCCTGGGTCTTCTTGGATCCTGGTGGAATTCCAATATGTGGTGTCATACGAGAACCAGTGCAGTCGATGACATCACATTGGTAAATATACAGCGGGTATCCCACAAATGTCCCGTCCATCTACCCTTCCAGTAGCCCGGGGAAGAATGTCTCTCATTTGCTGAGCGCTTCCTGGACACCGTATCCACAGAAACGATGAAGCTTTTGGAAATCAAGTTAGGCATCACCTTGCGGCCAACAGAGATGAGGCAAATTTATATGCAAATCAGCAGTTAGCTCCGCAAATCCTCTGGTGGCCCCTCTAACTATTTTCGAGGCCCAAATAAGGCCCCGGGAAGATGTTAGCGGCAATGGCTGCCTGCGATGATGGATACAAAGAGAGAAACGTACTGTCTCCCCAGCAGATGTTCCCAAACACGGCGGCTCATCGGAGCGTGAGGGAAAGGGAGAGACTCAGCAAAGAAGAAAGGGCGTTTGTTTGGGCTCTAATCAAGGAGTAGATTATCTTTATCCAGAGCTTAATTATCTCAAAACAAAGTGCCACCTCTTCCTGTTTCAAGAAACACAACTGAAAAAGCCCGGAGCGGTGGGGCCATCCATTATTAATACCAACACCACGAGGCGTTTCTACCTGGGTTTTCACGGGGGCTTTGGAGGCACTTGATAAACATTAGCTAATGAAGCCGCCCGGCAGTTTTGTGAGGAATCCACGCTCTCCCCCGCCTCCAGATGAAAGCACCCTACCTGGCAGATAACGAGAATCCGTTACCCCGGAAACAGCGGTTCTCACTGCCCAAACAGAGGCCAGGCCTGCTAGCTCTGCTCCTTGCTTCCTCGGGCAACCGTTCCCTCATTCACTGTCCCAGTGCGATCCTGCAGACCGGAAGCCAGTCTCAGAGGTGAGAGGTGGTCACATTTGTAAGTACATCGTGGGTGTCCCGCAAATGTCTCTATAAGTGCTCCCTGGATGTTGGTTTACCAAAGAAATGAGCAGGGGCCAAGGAGATGGCTCAGTGGTCAGGGACACATTCTTTGCATGTGCTGAGACCTGAGTTCAAACCCCAGCACCATATTTTTCCTACTACGTGAGCCCCCGGGGCTGATGACCTTCACTGCCTCCCACCAGCCCTGCCCCACTCGCCTACCTCAGCCCTGCAGGTCAGACTCTTGCAATGAATTGCCTGACACATTGAACCATATTCCCGGAAGTGACCAGTCAAAACTGTTTAGGAGGACCCCCAGCCCCCCCAAAAAAAAGATATGGAATGTGACATACAGAGTTCTGCCTTGCATGTATGAGGTCACAAGTTGGATCCTAGATCAGCCCCAGGAATCATAACAGCCACCTACAAATTTCCACCTAAGAACCTCCTCATTCTCTTTCTTTTTAAAATTTTTATTATGACTTGAGATGGGGGTGGAATTTTTTAAGTATAGATTAATCTAAGAATTGCTACCCAGAATGGGAAATGAAACTCCAGCTAATGAAGCCCCCGAGGCATCCCAGCATACACTCCCAAGAGGCAATCACTCTCCAGAACTGTGGGCTACCTATGCAAGGAGGGGAGAGGGAGGGAGGGAGGGAGGGAGGGAAGAGAGAGCAGAAAAGTGCCTGCTGTCGAGGCAGGGGGTGGCCGGAGGAAAACTGGGGCATTGGTGGTGGGGAATGGGCCCTAAACCAGTGTTGGAACATTGTATGACTGAAACCTAACCATGAACAATTTTGTAACTGTGTATCTCACAATGATTCAATTTAAAAAAGCAAACAAACTGGGAGCCAGTCATGCTCTTAAGAACTTTTCCAGGGCTGGAGAGATAGCACAGCGGGTAGAGCATTTGCCTTGCATGCAGCCCACCTGAGTTCGATTCCCAGCATCCCACATGGTCCCCCAAGCACCGCGAGGAGTAATTCCTGAGTGCAGAGCCAGAGGAACCCCTGAGCATCACTGGGTGTCGCCCAAAAAGCAAAAAAAAAAAAAGAGAGAGAGAAAAGAAAAAAATTTTCCATCGTCCCCATGGATGCATGAATTTCCACAGAGCAAATCATATTCTCTTGCCTGCCCATTTCTTTTTTATTTTTAATTTTATTGAATCACTGTGAGATACTTACAAGCTTTCATGTTTGGGTCACAATCACACAATGATCAAACACCCATCCCTCAACCAGTGCACATTTCCCACAACCACTATCCCCGGTATACCCCCCCTTTCCCACCCTCCCCCTGCCTCCGTGGCAGACAAAATTCCCCATACTCTCTCTCTCTCTATTTGGGCGTTATGGCTTACAACACAGACACTGAGAGGCCATCATGTTTGGTCCATTATCTACTTTCGGCACGCATCTCCCATCCCGACTGATTCCTCCAGCCATCATTTTCTTAGTGATCCCTTCTCTATTCCATCTGCCTTCTCCCCTCCACTCATGGAGCATTGCCTGCCCATTTCTAAACGGTCTGTAGCTGGTGACCTAGAGAGCATCCTTGCCCACCTGGTGTTTTGACTCAACATTGCATTTTCATTCCCACCAGTTCACGCAGTTTTCATTCATTTACTTCTCCTACCCATCAAACAGCTCACACATGTATGGGCATGTGCTCCCATGGAAAGACTTCCAGCTTGCTGTTTTTTTTATTTCTTTGTTGATAAGCTTCCTGATACCCTGTTCTGTGTGTGGAAACAACTCTTCAGGCTTCTGCTCTGCGTGTCCTGACATCCGTGGGTGAATACTAAGATCCTTTCAGTGTCTTGATGGGTAACATGTCTCTTTCTTCTGGGGGAGACAAGAGAATGTTTTCTAAAGAGTCCATCTTATCTCCAGGGTTGCTGGTGCTCTGGAAAATTTCTGTTTCAATTACGAATCAGGAGCCAGAGTTTTAGTACAGCATGAAGGTCTCTGGCTTTGCGTGCAGCCAGCCCTGGTTCAATCCCCAGCCTCATGCATGGTCCCCCCAGCCCGCAAGGAGTGATTCCTGCGTGCAGAACCAGGAGGAAGCCCTAAGCACTACCAGCTCCATCACCACCTCCAAAAATATCAATTCTAGGAATCCGGGCCGGCGGGCACCGCAAGTCAGAGATTGCTCCAGACCCCAGACCGGGCCAACAACACCAGGGTGCCAGACGGAAAAGGTGCAGCCAACCAGCCTTCTCCAGATGGAGTCCCGGTGACACTGAGCTTCTACTAATACGGCTCGGGTATGTGGGACTGGGATATCTCTCCAAACTGTGCGGCCGCTTATGTGGCCGTACTACCTTTCCTAATATACAAAAAATACGCTCAGGAATGGCTCCATCACTCCTGAGCGTCCATTATCCCAGAGGCACAGAAACCAATCTCGGAACACAGCGTCTGCTGGCAGATATAATCCTGGATTCTGAACTAAGCTATGGCCCCGTGCAGCCCCGGGAGGGGAAGGGTTTCTGTCCCTCGGCCTTTTCCCCTTTATGGTAGCATGGTGACCGCCACTGTTCAGAACCAATTGGACAGAGAGGTAGGAGTTTGCAGCATGGGTGGCATGGGGAATCTCATGATGGGGGTGGGGGGTAGAACCGGCCCTGCTCCCCGATCAAATGAGACCCCAAGCAGTCGCCCACGAACAGCTCCTCCACTCCTGAACAGCCATGATCCCAGAGGCACACAAACCAATCTCGGAATGCAGTGGCTGCTGGCAGAAATACCTCTGGACGTAATACCAGAATCCCAAAACTGGGCAGCCACTTTCGAGACCGTGCAACATCTTATGCTCTTTGTTATCAACAATAGAAAACATATGATCTAATGATGCCATTCCGACAGGTCTGACTATTGGGGAAAAAACTCCAAATAATGATAGTGAGTTTTCTGTCAAAAATTGAATGTAATCAAAGTAAGGAGAGAGTAAAATGAAAATCATCTGCCACACAGGCAGAGGGGTAGTGGGAGGGTGGTATGCTGGGGTTCTTGGTGGTGGAACATGTGCACCAGTGAAGGGATGGGTGTTTGATCATAGTATGACTGACACTTGATCCTAAAAGCCCTGTAACTGTTCTCACGGTGACTCGATTAAAAAAATAAATAAATTATTTAAAAGTATATATCAATTCTAGATCAGCATAGAGTGAGTGGCCATTGAGAAGATACTTCTTACTGGCAGGGTCTGAAGAAGACTGAGGAAATAGTACCCTCGGTCCTAGAACTCAAAAGTGTGATCTCAGAGACTGGATCGTCAGGGGGCTGTCCGGAACCCAGTGCCCTGGTTTTGCTTTCCAGCTGACAGTGCATCTTTTTCTTATTTTTGCTTTTTTTTTTTTTTTGCTTTTTGGGTCACACCCATCGATGCTCAGGGGTTTCTCCTGGCTCTGCACTCAGCAATTACTCCTGGCGGTGCTCAGGGGACCATATGGGATGCTGGGAATCGAACCTGGGTCGCCCGTGTGCAAGGCTAACTCCCTACCCGCTTTCATTGGGTCAAAGGATCTGGCAGCTACCTGGTTGCTTGGTTTTTCTTGTTGTTGTTGTTTGTTTGTTTGTTTGTTTGAAAGACTGGATTTGCAAGCAGCAGTCAGCCAGTGCTGGCACTACTCCTTGCTCCTGGCAGGGCTGGGTAACTGTGCGTTGCTCAGGCTCAAACCCAGCCCTCCTGCATGCAAAGCCTGCGCCCCAGCCCTGAGAGGGATCTCCTGTCTCCGAATCTATATAGTTTGTCTGGGGTCAGTGCTGACGGCTATTCCTGCCTCAGTGCTTGAGGGTCATCCCCATCCACTCTTGGGGTGCCGTGTGGTGCCAGAGATGGAGCCCGGAACCTTCCGCATGCAAAGCAGGTGTTCCAGCCCTCTGAGCTCTCTCCCCAGCCCTGCTCGGGAAGGCTGGGGATGCATCTTAGGATCCAGAGTGATAGGACCACAGGTGGGGTACTTGCCTGGTATACTACCAACCAACCAGGGTTCAATCCCCAGCACCCTGAGCCTTGGCAGGAGTGAACCCTGAGCACAGAGCCAGGAGTAAGCCCTGAGCACTGCTGGGTGTGGCCCAACACCCCCCCTTAAATAAAAGGGGGGAGCTTTTAAAAATAAACAACACAGGGGCTGGAGCAATAGCACAGCATTTGCCTTGCACGCGGCCAACCCAGGTTCAAATCCCAGCATCCCATAGGGTCCCCGAGTACTGCCAGGGGTAATTCCTGAGTGCAGAGCCAGGAGTGACCCCTGTGCATCGCCGGGTGTGACCCAAAAAGCAAAATAAATAAATAAATAAACAAACAAACAACACATTTTAAGAATGTTTTTCCAAGCCCGGCCCTGCATCCCCGCTTCTCCCCTGCTTCCTCTGAGCAGAAGGCAGGAGGAAGCTCCTGGGGAGCAGCAGGACTGTCCCCAGGAGAGCAAGAGGGAGGGACACGGTGTTGCGGGGACCACCTGAGAGCTTTGACCTCCTCGTCTCGGAGAGAGCAGAGCCGAGGGACACAGTGGACCCTGCTGGCCGCTCCCGGCTTCCTTCCTGCAAGCTCAAGTGGCCTCATTTCCTGGCAAGCCCACCGCGCTCCCAGATGCAGTTTAATTCCATGTCTCCGCTCGAGTCTCCACGGCGTTTCTGCTGCAGTCATGCTGGGTGCCGGGTCCGTCTGAGCAGGGCTGCTTCCTCTGGCCTCCCTCTCCGCTCAGGCTCTCACGCCCTTTCCCAGGGGGGGCGCTCAGGCCCCGACTCGCTGCCCTGAGTTCCTTCCTAGGCGAGTGCATGGAATCGCCCCCTGACTGCATCCTCAGAGCCCACCACCAGCCTGGATGCTGGACTCCTCTGCATCCCATCTTACTCATCCCTCCAAGAAGCACATACCCACCGGGAGGGGGCCCGGGGCCCACACGTGGCTTGGGACTGTGTGACGCGGAAGCCAGTTGGAAGGGGGCTTCCCCTGCGTGAACGGGGCAGGTTTTCCTCATCATCCGAGCACAGGGCTGGTGCCTTCTCAGAGACCCAACCAGCGGCTCGGGTCAGAACTGCCTGAGCCGGAACCACAAGCCCTGCAGGTGGCCCAAGAACCCCCTCTGATGCGCTCTGATGAGATCAAGGACAGATCCACACGGCAAGGGGCAGGGTCAAAGGCCAGGGAGATGCTCCGAGGGCAGAGCAACTGCCCAACAAGCTCGAGGCCCCGAGTTTGATTCCAGCTCTCACTTGGTGCTGAGAACTGCTACCTCCAGCCCCAAAACATAACTCGCGAAACAGGTGTCGGAGACTCGAGGGAGAACCCTGTTGCCCGTAGTTGGGGGGTCAAAAACGCAGCCTCCCGAAGGATCTGCTTTCATGTTGTTGCCTCACCATGCTTGCAAGTCTGCTTTAAATGGACTGGAGCGATAGTACAGCGGGTAGGGCATTTGCCTTGCATGCGGCAGTCCCAGGTTCGATCCCCGGCATCCTATAAGATCCCCCAAGCACCTCCAGGAGAAATTCCTAAGTGCAGAGCCAGGAGGAACCCCTGAGCATCACGGGGTATGACCCAGAAAGAAAAAAAAGCAGTATCAGAGATTTCTCCCCAAAAGTCACAGGTCCCCAGAGCTCAGCCAGGCACTTCACATACACTCATACACTCATACACTCACCGACACTGGGGCTGGAGCCTGGGTCACTTCAAAGGCTTTCTCAGAGGCACCGAGAGAACTGAGAGGGCCCAAGTGCATGCTGTACATGCACCCCACCAGGCCGAGAGTTCAGTCCCTGCAAGGCATGGCCCCCCCTAAGCACAGCTGGGTGCAGGCCTGGTGACCCCCAGCACCTGTGGGCCCAAACAGCGTGGCTTCATGGGGCCCGAGCATTGAACCACCCAGCCCAGTGGCCAAATCTCCCCAGGAATCGTTCGTCCCCAACCCCTGAGTACTGCTGGGAAGACACCTGCCCACCACCACCTCAAAGAAATACACTGAAGAGAACCTTGAAGAACAAAAAGCAGGGCAACAGGAGGCTCTCGGTGTGGGGGAAACCGGAAGCCCCCCTGGGTGCAGGCTGCGTGCCAGGACGGGCCCGGCCCAGTCTCCTGCCCCTGCCACTCAGATCTCCCGACTCTGCCTGCCTGAGGTTTCTCCCTTTCCCCACCGGAAGCAGCTTGTGTCTGCAGCATCGTTCATTCTCTCACTAATTTCTTCTTGCAGGTGGTAGTTGAGGGATTCAAGAACCCTTTCCACTTAACACTAGTTCCCGCTTAGTCCAAACTGGTGATGCTTCTGCTGACGCATGATTAGCTTCACAACCGTCTCTAAGCAAAGCAGGGAGGTGTGTGTCTTGCATGTTGCTGACCTAGGTCTGATTTCTGGCCCCACAGATGGCGCCCTGAGCCCCGCCCCTGAGCACAGAGCCAGGAGTAATCCCTGAGGACATCCATAAGCCTCCTCCTTCGATTTTTTTTTCCAAGGCAGCCAGAGAGATAAGTCCAAGGACTGAGCATGCTGCCAGCCCACGTCCTCTTCCTGGCACTGCATGGTCCCCTGAGCAGCACCAAGAATGCCCCCCAAACACGGGGCAAGAGTAGTTCATGAGCACGAGTGGGTGTCACTCCCAAACCGAACACCCAGAGCGGATGGAGAGAGAGTGCCAGGGCCAAGCCGCTTCCCTGGCACGCAACCAAGACTGGCTGGATCCCCGGCACCGCGTGTAGGTCCCCTGAGCGATATACCAGGAGCGACCCCTGAGCACAGAGCCAGGAGGAATCCCTGAGTACCACCAGGTGTGGCCCCCAAAATGCAAATTTTAAAAATCTTTCTAAATGTCCCGGAGGTGACCTCAGTGGCTCGGAGCACTTGCGCGGAAAGCAGGAGAATTAGGGTTCGATCCTGGGTGCCTCTCCGTGCCAAGCACCATGCTAGTCACTCTGCAGGGAGCCTGGGCACCACATCCAGATGTGTGCAAACACCCCAAATAAAGGAGTGTGACCCCCCCCCCACCCAGAGTACCACCACTGACAGCCAGGAAGTACTGTGTGAGCACTGAGTGAGAGAGCATGACGGCCAGGACTCACCAGAGCATCTCAAGAAAGAGTGTGATCCCCGGTGAGCGCACGCACGCACGCACACACACACACACACACACACAAAAGAGCCAAAGCTAATGGGGAGGAGCCTTCAAAGAGTGCCTGGCCACAGTGTGCACACCCCAACCCCACGGCCGATGCAGAGTGTCCCAGCGAGACCAACCCCAGGCATCTGGCAATGGTGAAGGGGAGGGAGGAGGGGGGCGAGAGCCTTTGGGGGCTTCCTGCCCAGCTTCCTGAGGCCCACGGAAATGATGGCCGCAGACACCTGCAGGGTAAGCCATCCCTTGAGGATCCCTAAGGCCTCTGTGGCTTGACAGGAAGGACGTGCAGCCTCCCCTGCAGCTCCCGAGGGCCTCAGCCCGAGAGAGGGGCCCTGACCTGCCCAGGCCTCCCCCGGGGGGCTCAGAAGCCCAGGCAGGGTTTGCTCTTCGGCCTAAGGTCACTCGTTTCAGTTGAGAGTTTGGGGATGTCTCTAAGCCCAGCAGCTCTTGCGCCTTCTGTGTTCTTTTCTCATTTTTTCCTGAAAAATTAACCATTCCTTGAACTCATTGGTCTGGATCATCCAGCCGACCTACAGCTCTTGGCAACTGGTTGGCACTTCTGATGAGTCTCCTGAAAGCCCCGAGATCTGTTAGGTGCATTTTCCACTTTCCACCTTCCCATTAGCAGTGGGGTCCTTAAATGAGGCCTCTTCTCCCGCCTCTGGTAATATTTCCCCCCATCTTTTCTCTGTTGTTGGGGGTTTCCGACATCCCTCACACTCTCACCCAGGCCCTGCTCCCTTCCCTTTATCAGTCACCATCACATAGTTCAGGCTTTGTAAAGACGGCACCTTCCTTCTTCCACAATGTCTCGGCCAGAATTCACCCCTGGGCACACAACCCCCAGGGGTGCCACAGAACAAGGGCTGGGCTGACGGACTTTCCATCCTGACATCTGTAGAACTGGTCCAGCCATCTGTCTGGTTGGAGCGAAGGTGTCAAGTAGGAACAAGGAGGAACGAGCTGGACCCTGTGAACATGCCCCAGGAACACACAAGAAGGATCTAGAACTCTGGATGGCCACTGGTTACCCAGCTTTAGATACTTAGCACAGGGGCAAGAGAGCTTATCCACAGCAGGTCCAGGAATTGGAGGGGTGAAAAGCAAGAGGAGGAAACGCAGAAAGAACCAGGGGAGTGGACCAGAGTGATGACGGGGGAGGGCGTTTGCTTTGCATGCAGCCAACCCAAGTTCAATCCCTGGCATGCCATATGGTCCCCCCAGCACCACTAGGAGTAATAGTCCTGAGCTCAGAGCCAGGAGTAACCCCTGAATACCACTGGGTGTGACCAGCAAAAAAAAAAAAGAAGGAGGATGAGGGGGAGGAGGAGGAAGGAGAAGGAGAGGAAGGAGGAGGAGGAGGAGGAGGAGAAGGAGAAGGAGAAGAAGAAGAAGAAGAAGAAGAAGAAGAAGAAGAAGAAGAAGAAGAAGAAGAAGAAGAAGAAGAAGAAGAAGAAGGAGGAGGAGGAGGAGGAGGAGGAGGAGGAGGAGGAAGAAGAAGAAGAGGAAGAAGAAAAGAAGAAAAAGAAGAAGAAGAAAGAAGAAGGAGGAGGAAGAAGAAGGAAGAAGCAGAAGCAAGAAGGAAGAAGAGGAGGAAGAGGAGGAAGAAGAGGAAGAAGAGGAGGAGGAAGAAGAAGAAGAAGAAGAAGAAGAAGAAGAAGAAGAAGAAGGAGGAGGAGGAGGAGGGGGAGGAGGAGGAGGAGGAAGAGGAGGAAGAGGAAGAGGAAGAAGAAGAAGGAAGAAGAAAGAAGAAGAAGAAGAGGAGGAGGAAGAGGAAGAAAAGAAGAAAAAGGAGAAGAAAGAAGGAGGAGGAAGAAGAAGGAAGAAGCAGAAGCAGAAGCAAGAAGGAAAAAGAAGAGGAGGAAGAAGAGGAAGAAGAAGAAGAGGAAGAAGAGGAGGAGGAGGAGGAAGAAGAAGAAGAAGAAGAAGAAGAAGAAGAAGAAGAAGGAGAAGAAGAAGAAGAAGAAAAAGAAGAAGAAGAAGAAGAAGAAGAAGAAGAAGGAGAAGAAGAAGAAGAAGAAAAAGAAGAAGAAGAAGAAGAAGAAGAAGAAGAAGAAGAAGAAGAAGAAGAAGAAGAAGAAGAAGAAGAAGAAGAAGAAGAAGAAGAAGAAGAACAACAACAACAACAACAACAACAACAACAACAACAACAACAACAATAACAACCACCACCACCACCACCACCACAGGGAGGGAGCTCAGCTTCCCTATGCCCCCCCCCCCCACCATCAAGCTGAGCCTCCATCCACCCTTCTGTGCTCATTAGCGGCTCCTTCACTTCCGCATTTCCAACTGCATGCCCTTCCCCTTGGCACCTAGCCTCGCCCGGGAGCCAGGAGGTCCAGAGAGCCCATTCCCCGCTTAACTAGGTGGGCACCGGGCACGGGCACTGGAGACACAGAATGGGTGGTTGCGGGGGAGAGGAGCCCTGGCGCGGGCATCCAAAAAGAGCCGGACTCGAAGAGGCCAGGGCAGGAGGTGGCGAGGAAAGCAGCTGGCACCGAGCTCAATGTGCAGCCGTGGGGGGGGGCGCCCGCTGGGCACAGGGCCTGGCTCACAGCTAGTGCTGCAGAGGGGGCTTCTGTCTCCCCAGGCCTGGCTGGGACCACCCCGACACCCTCAAAGACCCGGCACCATGGGGACGGCCCTCCCCGAGGACTGGGACAGAGATGCTGGCTCCGCCTGGTGCCCCTCGCCCCCTTCTCCCCCCCACCCCCGGCTCCTCTGCGCACCCGCTCAGCGCCAGATGGCCCGGGAAAGTGACAGACGACGGCCGGGCAGCGAAGCGAGGTGGCCACTGCTCCTGCAGCCCGCGGCCGTCCAGGGGGTGGGAGGCGGGTGGGAGGCGGCTGGTGGAGGCTAAGTGAGCCTGAGGGTCACCTAGGCCTCCAAGCCTCCACCTGCCAGGCAGGCAGTTTGCGGGCAGGCAGACAGCTGGCGACCTCGTGCCCACCTTCTCTGCCCAGCACATGAGTGGGGGGAGCAGTGGGGCTGGGAGTAGCTCCTCCCGCTTCTCTGCTCCCCAAGTATTTGTGGGGTCACCTCCTCACTTGTTCCTGCACAGGGAAATCCCAGGCCATGGCTGAGGGCCGGACTGGGAGGATCGTGAGTCCCTGGGTGGGGGTGGGGGGAGGGGCAGCTTCCCGGTCGCTCCTTCTCCTCCATGGCCAGGACGAGAGACCAACTCAGCTGTGCCACCTTCTCACACCCTTCCCGCCCGCTCCTCACCTCCCTGGTCTCATCTCCTGGGGCTCCCCAGCTGGGGGTTCTTTCCACCCCAGATCCCCCCACACCCCAAGCCCCCTGCATGCCTGGTTCCATTCCCTCCTGCAGAGCCTGCCCCCTGAGCTGATGCTTTAGCTTTCCCAGTTGGACACGGGGTGGGGGGGGGAGACAGCACCGCAGGGAGACCCTTGCCCATGGCAGGCTCATGGGTGCCCATGCTAGGTGCTGTGCACTGGGCCTGGGCAACCCTTGCCAGGTACCTGACGGGATCAAGATAAGCATCACTGAACCATGCAGAGCTTCTGCCCTCACCCCCCAAAATTACCTTCCTGAATACTCTTCCTGGGGACCTCACCTTTGCGCTGAAGACTGAGTCTTTTTTTTCTTTTTTGGCTTTTTGGGTCACACCTGGTGATGCACAGGGGTTACTCCTGACTCTGCACTCAGGAATTACTCCTGGCGGTGCTCAGGGGTCCATATGGGATGCTGGGAATCGAACCCGGGTTGGCCGCATGCAAGGCAAACGCCCTCCCCGCTTGTGCTATCGCTCCAGCCCCTTCTTGAACCATTTCTTGAATCACTTCTTGAGTCCCTTCTTGAACCCTCCATTAGTGTTGTTCCCTGCACAAGCCCTATGAAACAGGAAATGTTTCCTTTCCCCCCTCTTCAGATGAGGACTTGAGGGCTCTGGGAGGTGAGGTTTCATGATTCAGATCACATGGGGTCTTTACGACAACTCAAGTCCCTGGGGAGGAGACCCCCAAGGGACCACATCCTGCCCCCCCCCGACACCCTGCTCCCCCATCCCGCTCACAGAGAAAAGAACAGTAAACGTTCTTTTGAATGAGTGAGCCAAGGAATGAAAGAACCAGATGGAGAGAAAGCAAGCCAGTTGCTTCCTACTTTCAATGCAGTTTTAGAAAGTAAGAGAGGGGCTGGAGAGGTAACAGAGTGGGCAGGGCGCTTACTTTGCATGTGGCCAACCCTGGATCAATCCCCAGCATCCCACTGGTCCCCACAAAGTGTCACCAGGAGTAATTCCTAGTTTGCAGCCAGGAGTAATTTCTGAGCATCGCAGGGTGTGGTCCCAGAACAATAGTAATAACCACAAAGAAGGTAGGAAATGATTGTGGCTGATGCAACCACTTTTCAACCTAGAATTTCCACACATGGAGCTCAAAGAAAGGGACAGGGTGGGGGTAGGGTGCAGGGTGCAGGGTCTGTAAGTCCATATAGAACTTTCCACAATATCTCAACTAATGATGCCAGGGGTGAAAAATCTTGGAGGTAAAGCCAAAGTCCGATGCACTCTACTTATTTCAAACAAGTCATTTGGTCCCTCTGGTGCCTTTTTCTCCCTCATCCATAAAAGGGGAAGATTCATGAGGCCAGGGAAGTTGAAAGGACGTTAGGGCTCTTGCATGCATCTGACCCTGGTTCAAATCTCTAGCATCATATACGGTCCCCTGCCCCCCCCCCCCAGGTACCACTGAGAGATAGAGAAGCAAAGGTAGAGCCATGACAGGCTCATAAAGAAGCCAGAAGAATCTAGACCTAAGTTTTGGTTCCGGAATTCATGGAATCGAGCACAGATACCTGGAATTGAGTCGTGATTTCCCCAAAGCGAGATAGCCATGGTGAGGTCAACTAAGGGTTACCAACCAGATGCAGGTAGGGAAGCCCCCGCTATATAACACATATGCAACTCTTATGCAATCCTTATGTAACTCCAATTTATAGCCAACCAGCTAAGTAAAAGTAATGAAAAGCCCCTCAGCCTGTGGCCAAAGGGTGGTCTGTGGAAAGCCCCTGTTATAATGTTATGATATAAAAGCCCCTCATGTTTGAGAGTTGGGGCCGCTCGCTCCAAGAAGGCTGCCCACTGTATCGGTGAACTGGACGAGGTTCCCTAGCTCTAACTAGCCGATAAAGACCCTTTGCTTATTGCATCGCAACTTGTCTTCATGGTGATTCCTCTGGGGAGATCTCAGCCCTGTTTAACACCACCAGGAGCCATTCGTGAGCAGGGATGGTACCCAAGCACTGCTGGATGTGGCAGAAAGAGAAAGGGGGACAATTGGCATGCCCAGGAGATGACACAAAGGGCTGGAGCACAAGCGTCACAAGAGGGAGCCCCAAGTTCAATCCCCAGCACCGCATGTTCCCCCTCTGAGCCATACTGGATGTGTTTCTAAGTCCAAAAGAGGCAGGGTGGCGGGGCGGGGGGCGGGGAAACAACTCACAGAGAACCTCTTAAGTGTTGTTCGTTCCAGTGCAAAGAGTAGGCACGCATGCAGACCAGTTCCCAGTAGCGTTTCTCTTTCCTCTCCCAGAACCCTGTCACCCCCTCGAGCTCAGGTGGCTGTGACCCTTCCCCGGTGAGGACTGAGTAGCTGCCGGCACCCTTCACCTCATGCTTGTAGCTGCCTTCCCGCAGAACTGGAGGCTTCGGTGGGTGGGGGGGCGGGGGGACATCGCTGAGGCCATGCTTGGAGAACCACGGCAGCAGAGAGCCCGGAGGGTTATTCTTAGACATGGAGATGAGGGCGCGGGAGCCTGCACATGCCTCTCTTATAATCAAACTGACATTGAGGGTTACGGCACATTGCATGCTGCGTTCCAGCCTGGGGAGCTAAAAATGGAACTCGGCACGAGCAGCAGCTGGGTTTAAAAGGGAGTGGGCCGGGGGTGTGGTCGGCGGGCCTGAAAGCAGACAGGGTACCAGACCTTGGCCAGCCAAGCTGACACCACACAGCCCTCGTGTAGCTAAGCTGTGCATGACACCTGCTGCCACAGACCTCCAAGGGGGGGGTCTGTGGCCTCCCCCCCACCAAGAATTCGAAAGAAACAGCCCCCGTGGCTTCCTGGGAACAGCCCAGCCAGTGCTCTGCCCTGGGTCTCTATTTCCCCATCTGTAAAGCGGGACGATCACAAAAGCTCTTCCAGTTTCTTTACTTCATATGTGGAAGCACTTTGGGCAGAGTTCTGGGTAACAGATGTCCGCTTCTGTGTTGGAATGGGGCCCGTTGGTCTCGTCGTGCCCACGCTGTCCCCTGGGCTGTACTCACCCCAACCTCACTCACTAAACCTTACCCATCCCATAAGCCAAGCCAACCATCTCTGTTCCCGCTGAAACCACCCATGCTGGGAAATTCCCCCATTTCTTGCCTGGGCGCCACCTTCCCCATGCCGGGTGCTGTTCCCGGTGCTGAACCTGGACCAATGAGATCACAGTCCCAGCTCACAAGTTAGTGCCTGGGTCAGGGCTAGTTTCCCCAAGGCTGGTTAACACAGCTACCCTAAGAAGGATCTTTTTTTCTTTCTTTCTTTCTTTCTTTTTGGGTCACACCCGGCAATGCACAGGGTTTACTCCTGGCTCATGCACTCGGGAATTACCCCTGACGGTGCTCAGGGGACCACATGGGATGCTGGGAATTGAACCCGGGTCGGCCGCGTGCAAGGCAAATGCCCTACCCGCTGTGCTATTGCTCCAGCCCCAGAAAGATCATTTTTTAAGTGTGTTTTGGCACTTCTTAAAGCCAGTTCATGCATTTTGAGAATCTCTGCTCGGAGGTTTCCAAGATGCAAATCTTCCCTTCAGAGCCCAAGCCTGGGTGCAGGGAGGAAGCTTCTCCCTGTCGGCGAAGGGCTCAGAGCATCGCATTATCTGGAGGGGAAAAAATATATATATACATATATATGTACATATATATGTATATATACATATAATGACTGCTGACCCTCTTTATACCACGCCTCGGGCAGTATTTTAGCAGCTGGAACCACCCCAGCAGATCCATCCTTGCAGGCAGAGGCTCTGCAAGTGTCTGTGGCCAGTGGGCACCTAAGAGCGGATGCTCTCAGAGACAGCGCCCAGCAGCCTGGAGTCCTCCAGTGTGTCTAACTTCACTGCCTCCTGCGTGCGGCCAAGCCCTGTGGGTGGATGGAGGGTCGCAGCCAGGGAGCACCAGGCCTTCTCCCAGGATGTTTCATCCTCCCAGGCCTCATCCCAGAAGCAGGGGGAAGCCCGGGGGCGGGAGGCAGCAGGTCCGCTCTGCCCCCACTGACCCCGGGGGGCCTCATTCCCCCAAAGGCATCTTCACTCTCCTGGTCTGCAGAATCAGGACCAAAGACAAGGACACCCCCTGCCTGTCCCTGGGGGTGCCAGGAGGGAAGGAGGGACCGTCTGTGGCCGTGCCGGGTCCCCACCCTCCTGGCCGAGGAGCCTGTGACCTGGCCCCAGGTGCTTGCATGAAACCGTGGGTGTGGCCAGAAAGGAACAAAGTTCAGGCAGGAATAAAGGGACTGGCCATGGGCCTGGCTGGACCTGAGGAGGCACAGAATGTGAGTCCCCAGGAAGCCAGTCACCTCAGGGTTCCACGAGCTAATGCCAGGGCGAATGCCGAGATTCACTCCAGGAGCACAGCTGTGACTCGCTGTGATGACCTCAGGATCTAAAAGCTTCCGGTTGAAAAAAAAAGGGGGGGCTGGAGCGATAGCACAGCGGGTAGGGCATTTGCCTTGCACACAGCAGACCCGGGTTCGATCCCCGGCATCCCATATGGTCCCCCAAGCACCGCCAGGAGTAATTCCTGAGTGCAAAGCCAGGAGTAACCCCTGAGCATCGCCAGGTGTGACCCAAAAAGCAATCACTCAATCAATAACTAACTAAATAAATAAAAGCTTCCGGTCGGCGCAAACACGGAGCCAGCATGAATCCTGGAAGGGGCGCCACCTCCAACCCTGGTCCTCAACTCCTGCTTAGACTGGAGTCCCCTGGGTCAGCTTTCATTTATTGTATAGGGTCTCCCCAGCAGAGCTCCAAGGGCCAAGGGTCACTCTCAGTGATGTTCCAAGCAGCACCAGGGGCCCCGAGGGGTCAGAGCGCATGTTTGAGGTGCCAGGGCACAGGCTCTCGCCCTCTGAGCTCTCGCCCTCGCCCAGAGGCAGACACAGCATTGCCTGGGTCACCCATCAGCCGAGTCCACCCGCCCACTCCACGAAGTTCTTGAACCAGGAGAAACGAACCCTGCCGCACAGCCCCCAACCTCCCGCCCCCGTTCCAGCGGGTACTTAGATCCGAGTCCGAGGCAGGGGTGATGAATGGCAACTGGAATAAGGACATGAGGTGGGATGAAGTACAGGGAAGGGCAAATGAACGCCCTTCCCACGCCTGGGTCTCCAGGCTGCATACGACAAACTACCCAAGAAGCCACCCAGGGGGCTGGAGCGATAGCACAGTGGGTAGGGCGTTTGCCTTGCACGCGGCCGACCCGGGTTCGAGTCCCAGCATCCCATATGGTCCCCTGAGCACCGCCAAGAGTAATTCCTGAGTGTAGAACCAAGAGTAACCCCTGTGCATCGCCGGGTGTGACCCAAAAAGAAAAAAAAAAAGCCACCGAACTCCGATTCCTGCCTGCTGAGAAGGATCTTGACCACTGGCTCCTGGGCCCCGAGGGACCTGGCTGGCTCAGAGCAAGATTTAGCAGGCCGCCCTCTGTCGCAGCATCTGCTTGGCACTCAGGGGACCACACTGTGCCAGGGAACTGGAACATCAAACCGGAGTCGGCTGCGTGCACGGCCAGCACCTCTGTCCTCTCTCTGTCCTCTCTCTCCCGCTACAATGTCTGCTGAGAGCAGAGCACAGAAGGGCCCGGCCACTGTGGTCGCAAGCCAAAGTCGGGTCCAAACCCTGAAGAGTCTTCCGCTCCAGGTCATGAAGCCACGGTACAAAGCTCCTCCCTTGGAACCAATGCCTGAGCTCCCACCAGCAATTTTGCGTCAATAACTGTATTCTGATGAGGCGTTGGCGACCACAATACTCCCCGAGAATGCAGAGAGCAGGGGGGCAGCACAGGGGTCGAAGCCTCCCATGCGGCTCAGCCAAATTCCAGCCCCAGCACCCAGCGTGTGGTTTCTTGAACATCACGGGGTGCAGTCCTGAAGGTCCTTGAGCATGGTGAAGTACGACCCCAGAGAACCACTAAGTCTCTGGGCCAGTTGGGGCGCATCGGGGACCTCCTGAGCACTCCTTGGGAGACACTCCCACCACCACCAACAGAAACACTGGGCTGGGGGCTGGAGCGACAGGACAGTAAGATGCTCACCGTGCCTGCGCCAGCCGGGTTCAATCCCCGACATCCCATGTGGTCCCCTGAGCTCATCAAGAAGTGCAGAGCTCAGGCTGGAGCGATAGCACAGCGGGTAGGGCGTTTGCCTTGCGCGCGGCCGACCCGGGTTCGATTCCCAGCATCCCATAGGGTCCCCCAGCACCGCCAGGAGTAATTCCTGAGTGCAGAGTCAGGAGTAACCCCTGAGCATCGCCGGGTGTGACCCAAAAAGAAAAAAAAAAAAAAGAAGAAGTGCAGAGCTCATGGGATAGGGGATGGGCGGGCCCTTCCCACCTCCCTGCCCCCAGGGGGACCCTGGATGTCACGCCCACAAGCTGCCCCCCCCACCCCCCGCAACTGTTTAAGCTCAGAAACAGCCATGATCCCGAGACACACAAAAGAATCTTGGAACTGAGCAGCTCGCCGTACAGATGGTTCCAGACTTTGTGCCAGGCCGATTTCACTGGGGTGTCCCAGATGGGAGCCGGCGTCATCCCTCCACCTGTCCCCTGGGAATCCCAGTGGCCGCCATCTTCCAGAACCCAACAAAAAGCCAACGTATTGGGGATTAGTGACGGCGAACTCCAGGCCTCATAGGATAGGGGATGGGCCGGCCCCTCCCATCTCCCCACCCTATGGGACCCTGGGTGTCACGCCCATGAGCTGCCTCCGGTGACTATTTAAGCTCACCAATGGCCACGAGCCAGAGACACACAAAAGAATCTCGGAACCGAGCAGTTCGCTGCAGACATTTCTCCAGACCCTAATTATTTGAAATTTTATATTTCTAGGAGCGCACGGTTGCTCTTGCAGCTGTGAGACATCCTACGTTATTCACAGAGGGCAAATACAAATAAATTATTTAGCGTCTGCCTGTTCGGCAGGTTGGAGTGGTGGTGGGAAATCCAAAATAACGGTGGCGGGAAGGTGTGATGGGGGTGGGACTGGTGTTGAAATATTGAATGTGATCCATTATTGTGAACGACTTGATGAAAATTTAATTTTTTTTTTTAAACAGAAGTGCAGAGCCAGGCATAAGGCCTGAGCACTGCTGGGTGTGACTCAAAAAAGAAAACAAAAAAAAATTAGAATGTAAGTAAAGTAATGGTGAAAGAGTGAAAACAACCTACATGTCCCCCTCAGGAGATTTGTTATAGGAATTATGGTTGAACGAGCCAGGAAATATAGTCTTTCTTTAATTATTTGGTCTGGGGCCACCCCCAGCCCCAAGCTACCTCCTAAGAGTATCCAGGCATCAGAGAATGTGCACTGGCAGAGGCAGCTGCTGAGGTCCCCCCCAGTGGACACCCACAATTCATAAATGACCCTCAGACTCTTCTCTGGCCAAACATACATCCCTGTCCTGCTCCGTCCACCGCCTCTAATGCTCCTTCTTTGCTGCCATCTTCTTTGGGGGTTCGGTGTCAGGGCACATACCTGGTGGTACTCAGGGTCTACTCTCGGTTCTGTGCTCAGAGATCACCCTGGCAGCCCTCAGAGAACCATGTGCAGTGCCGGAGATGGAACCAGGACCGACTTCAGGGGACCACTGAAAGGAAAGTGCCTTAACCACTGGGAAACCTCTTCGGCCCCTCATGATTCTTCCCCAGCATCTCCGGCCTCTCTCAGGGCAGCCTGAGAGCCGTGACCTCTCTGGGACATCGCTGGGTGCCTCACCCCCAGTTGGATCCCCCTCCTCCCTCGGGTCTCAGCCGGCAGAGCCCTTCCCGAGGGGGGAGCGTGCCAACCCTCCTGAAGGCATCAGTGGTTGTGGTTCTTCCTCTCATAGCATCCCAAATTCTTCCCGGCAGCCTTTGGCCCGGATTTTCCAGGCAGTGATTCACCCGAGTCCCGCCGTCTACTGTCCACCGTGCTAGCAACAACACAAGCTGTCCTGGGAGAGCCCTGACCAGTGCCGAGTAAGGTCCTGGTAGCCCCAAGCACTGCCAGGCACCCGCCAAACCCTGAGTCTCCACAGTCAGGCCCACACATAGGGCCCAGCATTATCAAGTGGAGCCTGTCTGAGAAACAAATAATAATCATTCGGAGTCACTAGTTAGCGCCGCCGAGAGTGAAACCTCAGCCTCTGGGTAAGCCCAGCAGAAAGGGGGGGGGGGGGCATGCGGGTTCTGACCTTGAAGCCGCTGGGCTCTGATTCACTGTCTCACGGCTGCAGGTCAGAGAAACACACGGGGAGGGCGAGGACCATTAGGTACCCAACAAAGTGGCACAGCCCGCGACCCCCAGAGCCACATGTCATGTCACAGGGCATTATTTAGGAATGACTGTGATTCGTGCTGTTTCTGAATTGATCCCCAGGAAGCCCACACGCTGCTCGTCAATCGAGCTAATTGGCCTTTACGAGTCTGTCTGCTTGGCTGTTGGCACCGAGAGTGTTGGGGCCGTTGGCTGGGGGTGACACTCGAACGGTCCTCCTAGACCAGACAGGGCATCGAGTGAAAAGATTTACAAACAAAAAAAAAATGGGGCTGGAGTGATAGCATAGCAGGTAGGGCGTTTGCCTTGCATGAGGCCGACCCAGGTTCAAATCCCAGCATCCCATTTGGTCCCCTGAGCACCGCCAGGGGTAATTCCTGAGTGCAGAGCCAGGAGGAACCCCTGTGCATCGCCGGGTGTGGCCCAAAAACCAAAAAAAAAAAAAAAAGGTTTACAAACAGGTAAGAGCAGCCGAGAAGCCGGGAGATGTAGCACATTTTTACCACAGGCCACTGGGGGCTTCATCCCATGAGGAAGCCGGGGGTGGGTGGGGTGAGTTGCAAAACACACCTTTTCCCTCCTCTGCGCTAGGGGCTCAGCTAAGTAATCCCACCCAAAGAGGGGAGGGGGTCCGTATCACACAGCATCTAAAGAGGGTGAAGCGCTTGCCATGCACGCGGCCAACCCGGGTTCAATCCCCACATATGGCCCTCCAGCCCTGCCAGAGAGGTGCCTGAGCACAGCCAGGTGTGGCCCCCACCCAAAATTACAAATTAAGGGTTGAGTCTTCATATATGACCCAGAAGCTTCACTTCCGGGCATCTGCCCCAAGCCCTCCAAAACTATTGAGATGATATTTACACTCCTGTATCCATCGTAACTCTGGTCACAGTAGCTAAAATCTGGAAACAACCCCGTGCTCAAGGGCAGATGAGCAGATAAGAAAATACAGTGAGGGGGCTGGAGTGATAGCACAGTGGGGTAGGGCGTTTGCCTTGCATAGGCTGACCCGGGTTCGATTCCCAGCATCCCATATGGTTCCCTGAGCACCGCCAGGAGTGATTCCTGAGTGCATGAACCAAGAGTAATGCCTGTGCATCGCCAGGTGTGACCCAAAAAGCTATATATATATGAATATATATATATATATATATATATGTACAGTGAGGGCTGAAGCAATAGTACAGTGGGGAGAGCGTTTGCCTTGCACGCAATCGATCCAGGGTTCAATTCCCAGCATCCCATATGGTCCCCCGAGCACTGCCAGGAGTAACTACTGAATGCAGAGCCGGGAGTAACCTCTGTGTATCGCTGGGTGTGACCCAAAATGCCCAAAATAGATAACTAAATAAAATAAATTTAAAATAAATTAATAAAAGACAATGAGAAGCAAGGGTTGCCAATAGTAGTTTATCTAAAAAAAAAGAAGAAATTACAGTGAAATACTACTAGAAGAAAAGATAAAATTGTATGATTTTCTGCAACATGGATGGAACCAGGGGTACAATTGTACGTGACATCAGCGGGAGAGAAACAGGTCCAGAATGATCTCTCTCTCATATATGGAACATAGAACAATTGAGTCAGGCACTATGATAAATGGCCAACAGACCCTGGCAGACAGCCTAAAGAACTGAGTTGACCAAGGGGCCCCTGGTAACTGGAGGGGACCCTGAAACACTGACTTGGGGACTGACACTCGGATGGTTGGAACATCATACACTTGAAACTCAGTCATCGCTCACGGTATTGTAAATTGGGGCCGGGTAGTACAGTGGGCAGCGCACCTCCTTGCGCACACAATGGATCCAGGTTCGATCCCCAGCACCCCCAAAGAGTCCCCCGAGTCTGCTAGGAGTGATCCCTGAGCACAACTAGGTGTGGCCCCCAAAAACAAAAACAAATTAATATTTCTGGAAGAGAAAAAAAAAACGCTTTTAATAGAGAAAAATTCTCAGATCACGCAGAGAGAACGCGGCTCCCCACAGCCCGGCACTCGCGAGCTGCAGATGGCGAATGGACCGCTCAGCCCGCCCCTGGCTCCGCGGCCTGGCTGCCTCCCCCGCCCCTTGCCGAGAACGCTGGTTCTGAAGCGGGCACCGGTGCCAGCCCTCGCTGGGCACAGCGGGGTGGGCAAGGCCGAAGGAAAGCTGGCAGGGAGGGAAGCCGGGGCTGTGTGGGCTGGGCTGGCACCGCGGAAAGCGGGCGCCGAGACCGCGGCACGTGGCAGGGCTTGCTCAGGTAAGGGGCGCCGGTGGGAGGGGGCCCGGCACAGTGCCAGCCCCGCCCGCCAAGGCCCCGAGACACCTGCGTGTAATTTTGCATAAGGAAGCGATGATGGCCAAGGGCTGCCACCGCCCCCAGATGCTGGGAAATCTGCCCCCTCCCCCCCAGCCCCAGCCTGCGCCCCAGCCCCGCCCCCTTCATGCCAAGCCACCTGCATCCCTCACCCAGAGACCTGCCAACACTGACCAGATTCTCTCCCGCCCCTTCTCCTTTCCCTCTCCTCCCTCCTCCTCCTCCCCCTCCTCCTCCTCCTCCTCCTCTTCTCCTTCTGCGCTTACTCTATTTTTTTTTATTTTTGGGTCACACCGGGCTATGCACAGGGGTTACCCCTAGCTCTGCACTCAGGAATTACTCCTGGCAGTGCTCGGGGGACCCTATGGGATGCTGGGATTCGAACCCGGCTTGGCCGCATGCAAGGCAAAAGCCCTCCCCGCTGTGCTATATCGCTCCAGCCCCTCTGCGGTTACTCTTCAGCCATCCAGAGTTCTTTCTCCACTCAGTGTCCACTTTGTTCTTTCCGAGCCTCAGGTTCCTGCCCCAGAAATACTCATCCAGCTGGGCCAGACGGTGCAAAGGTAGGGCCCAGGGGTGTGGGTCTGCAGACCAGCCCCCACCCACCCTACGGTGCTCAGAGACTCCTAGGGGTATGAGAAATGTGCGTGTCTTTATTTCTTTTCTGTTTGTTTTGGCTTTTTGGGTCACACCGGGCGATGCTCAGGGGTTCCTCCTGGCTCTGCACTCAGGAATTACTCCCAGTGGTGCTCAGGGGACCCTATGGGATGCTGGGAATTGAACCCGGGTCGGCTGCGTGCAAGGCAAACACCTTACCAGCTGTCTTATCACTCCAGCCCGGGGTGTCTTTCTTACAGGGCTGAGTTCTGAAGCCGGGGCTCTCAACCTGAACCCAGCTCCCACATCCTTCCCAGGACCCTCCATAGCGGCCTAGGCACCCCCTAGAACTGCTGTTTCATTGGATTTGTTCTCCACGCACTTTGGACACCATGATCTCAGCCAAGAATTGGAGCAGGGGAAGAGAGGAAAGAGGTGGCAAGACAGGGAGCCGTGATCCTAACAAGGGCATGATCCTAAGAGAGACGCTAACGTGGAACAGAAATCGGCTTTCTGTGATCTCAGCAGCCCCTTGGTTTGCCAGGCAGGACCTGATGGCTGGGGATGGGTCCCAATATGGCCAGTTTTGGAGCTGGAGCAATAGCACAGTAGGTAGGGCGGTTGCCTTGCACGTGGCCGACCCAGAGCCAGGAGTAACCCCTCTGCATCACCAGGTGTGACCCAAAAAAAGCAAAAAAAAAAAAAAAAACAACACCAATATGGCCAGTTTGTTTTTATTTTTTTCTTTTTTGGTCACACCCAGCGATGCTCAGGGGTTACTCCTGGCTCTGCACTCAGGAATTACTCCTGGCAGTGCTTGAAGAACCATATGGGATACTGGGGATTGAACCTGGGTCAGTTGCGTGCAAGGCAAATGCCCTCCCTACTGTCCTATCGCTCCGGCCCCTGGTTTGTTTTTCTGATCCAAGCTCCTTCCTTGGAAGATGCCATGGAAAATTTAGCTGTGTGAAGATTTCCTTCAGACACGTAAAGGATCACTTCTTGGTTTTGGGTTTTTTTCTCTCTGTTATTTCTTTAAAATACTCCCAAATAATTTTATGCCAAATCAGCTTACATTAGGGTGACAAATAATTTATAAAACAACTATAGAATGCATTTAATTTTTGTGATACCTATCTCTTTTTACCCACTTCAGAGTAAAATAATTCTGTCAGGAAAGTGAACCTAATTTCTTTGCTCCCTGTTTATATGAATTACATTAGCCACTCTATTTCATTTTTTTCTTCATTTAAAATTAGTGTAACAATATTTTCTCTATGTCTACTTATAATTAAACTCTGTCTTTCTTCTGCTCCAAAACAAAAAAAGAAAAATTGTCTGTGACTGATCAGATCATCTCAGCACCTCTGAATCACTGAGCAAGTTCACAGGAAAATAGCCAAATGACACCAGATGTCACCACTGTGACAGCGAGGTGAGGAGGTAAAGTGGATCATGATAGAGCTGAATGAAAAGATGCAGGCAAGAGGGGCTGGAGCTATAGCACAGCGGGTAGGGCGTTTGCCTTGCACGTGGCAGACCCAGGTTCGATTCCCAGCATCCCATAGGGTCCCCTGAGCACGGCCAGGGGTAATTCCTGAGTGCAGAGCCAGGAGTGACCCCTGAGCATCGCTAGGTGTGACCCAAAAAGAAAAAAAAAAAGATGCAAGCAAGAGGCTGTCTTCACCAGGGCAACTCGGAGGGGCCGGGATGAGTTTCCCTCCTGGCCCCGGCAGAACCCAGGCAGCCAAAAACCTCCATAACCCAATCACTGCCATGCTCACAGCCACTCTCCACATGCTCGGACGAGCCTCACCCATGAGGGGACCTGCAGAAAAACCCAGGTATGCGGGACTCATGACTGAGACCTCCAAGCTCTATCGGAGCCGGACTGGGCCTCCTCCCCCACCACCCAAGCCCCCAGTTTTCCAGTAGCTTGGCAGTCACACCCACAAACTACCCCCGACACCATATAATCTCATCAACGGTCAAGATCCAGAGACTCAAATAAAGCTCCTAGAAGAGAGCGACACAGGCCTTACCCATGAGTGAACCTGCTCTGTGATAGCATCCTAAATTCCAGAATTCCTGGAGTGACCTCTCATGCTCCACCCCACTGATGTACCAAAAGTAGCCCACATTTGTTTGGGCTTTACATACATGATTATAATCTCTTATACGAGGGCTTAATGGCTCCAGGGTAAAACACAACAATCTTCACACACTTTCCTCTTATGGTGATGGGAAGGTGCAATGGTGGTAGGATTGGTGTTTGAAGATTAAATGTAATGCATTATTGTGAACAACTATATAAAAATAAAATTAAATTTAAAAAAAAAATGCAGGGGCTGGAGTAACAGCACAGCGGGTAGGGCGTTTGCCTTGCACGCGGCCGACCCGGGTTCGATTCCCAGCATCCCACATGGTCCCCTGAGCACTGCCAGGAGTTGGGATAGAGAAGGGATCACCAAGTCAATGATGGTTGGAGGGATCGCTCGGGATGGGAGACGTGTGCTGAAAGTAGATAAAAAACCAAACATGAGGCTGGAGAGATAGCACAGCGGGTAGGGCGTTTGCCTTGCATGCGGCCGACCCGGGTTCAAATCCCAGCATCCCATATGGTCCCCTGAGCACGGCCAGGGGTGGTTCCTGAGTGCAGAGCCAGGAGTAACCCCTGTGCATCGCCAGGTGTGACCCAAAAAGCAAAAAAAAAAAAAGAAAAAAAAAAAGAACCAAACATGATAGCCTCTTTGTATCCATAATGCAAACCATAATGCCCAAAAGTAGAGAGAGTATGGGGGAAATTGTCTGCCATAGCGGCAGGGGCAGGGTTGGGATGGCGGGGGAGGGATACTGGGGACATTGGTGGTGGAAGATGTACACTGGTGGAGGAATGAGTGTATGATGTGTGACTGAAACTCAAACATGAAAGTTTTGTAACTGCATCTCACAGTGATTTAATTTTAAAAAAAGAGAAAAGAGAAATATATTCGTTCAAAATTAAATTAAAGCAAACCCTGGAGAGCCTCATGATGAAAGGCACCAGCTGCTCTCAGACACAAAGACATTCCCTGGAAGACACAGGCACACCTGTGTCCACTGCAGTGCTCAGGACACGAACCAGGAGACGGAAGCCACCCAGATATCCGACCACAGGCGGATGGCTAAAGAAGCCCTGGCAAAGACACACCGTGGAGCGTGATGTGGCTGCAAGGAAAGGCGGAACCAGGCGGGTCTCTGCAGTGTGGAGGAACAGGAGGGCAGGAAGGTAAGAGAAATCAGGAAGAGCGGGAAGGACAAATACTGGGTCCGCTCGCTCAGGTGTGGCACAGAAAAACATAGCAAGGGAGCAGACACTATCAAAGGCTGGCCTTGAACTACAAGACCAGCAAGCACTGGGCATGCCAGGGGAGGGGTGAAAGGAATGAGGAGGCAGATGAGAGGGCAAACGGGAAATGGCAGAGGAGGACAAGAGGGCTCACAGGAATTCATTTGTGGGTGTGGATAGTGTGAGATTAACAACAAGTCTCATGATGGAGACATTACTGGCGCCCGCTCGAGCAAACCGATGAGCAACGGGATGACAGTGACAGTGACCGTCTGAGATTAATATCCAGAACCAGGGTAAACAGGGACCAGGAGGAGGACTGGGCAATGGTTGCAAGCTTGCCACAAGGGTATCTGTGGCGCTCGGGGGTGGGTCCCAAAGGGCAGTAAGGTTAGAGAAGGGACCAACAGGACAATAGTAGTTAGAAACTGTCATTTAGGACAGGAACTGAGTGATGAAAGTAGGTAAAGGGATATGCCTGATAGTCTTTCAGTATCTATGTTGCAAACCATAATGCCCAAAAGAAGAGGAGACAGAGAGAAAGAGACAGAGACAGACAGAGATAGGGATAGAGACAGAGACAAAGAAGAGAGAGAGAAGAAGAAAAGTGCCTGCCATAGGGGCAGGCAGGAAGTGCAGGGAGGGAGGGGAACTGGAGATATTTACTGGTGGTTGGACATATGCCCTGGAGAAGGGGTGGGTTTGGGAACATGACATGACTGAAATCCAATCATGACAACTTTGTAAATATGTATATCACTGTGATTCAATAAAAAACCAACTTTTTAAATGAGAATTATTAAATAAGTAAAAATTGGTGCAGGATGGAGGTAGGGCAGTAACTTTGTACATCAACACAATAAATGTTAACCCTGTTATAACCATGTTCCCTAAAATGTAATAATTTTTTTCTTTTTTCTTTTTTATTTATTTTTTTAAATTTATTTATTTTTAATTAGTGAGTCACCGTGAGGGTACAGTTACAGATTTATACATTTTTGTGCTCATGTTTTCCCCATACAAAGTTCGAGAACCCATTCCTTCACCAGTGCCCATTCTCCACCACCCGTAAACCCAACATCCCTCCCCCCCTCCCCAGTCCCGTCTCCCCCCACCCCACCCTGCCACTATGGCAGGGAATTCCCTTTTGTTCTCTCTCTCTGATTAGGTGTTGTGGTTTTCAATAAAGGTGTTGCGTGGCCATTGTGTTCAGTCTCTAGTCTACATTCGGCACGCGTCACCCTTCCCCCACATGGCCTCCAACCACTAAAATGTAATAATTTTTAAATCTTTTGTTTATTTGTTTCTAGGCCACACTCACCCAACGGTGCTCAGGGCTTATTCCTGGCTCAGTGCTCAGGGCTAACACCTGGTAGTACTTGGGGGGCCCTATGGGGTGTCAGGGATTGAACCCCCCCACCTCTCAAAAAAAATCTCAATACAAGCAAGAAAAAGCAAAGCCAAGTGTGCAAACACCGGGACCACGCCTGCATCTCCCATAGGCCCCAAGGCCAAGGGCAGCCAGGAAGGCCAAGAGTGTGGCTCCCAGGCTACAGGGACAAGGCAGAGCAGAAGGAACAGTCACAGAGTCAGTAAATAAAATTCATCAGGAGAGGCGGCACCTGACAGGAAGTTCTGTCACCTGACAGGAAGTCCTCCTCCTGGGGGGGCTTCAGGTCTATGCGTTCAGCTGCCCCTCTCCCTAAGAGTCAATTCCCACTGTCCTTCTGCGCTGCCCTGGGTCTAATTCCCAGCATGGCTACATGGTGGTGCTTTGCGTTAATACTTCCTTGTGCGAGTCAAGGAGACGAAAGACAGAACCTCTCCCCAGATCCTAGGGGGACCAGCCTGAGTCACCTGAGGTCCTTGGCCCAGCATCAATCACCAGGGAAACGCACCCCAGGACATTTGACAATACCTGCGAACATTTTTAGCTGTCACAACTGGAAGCGGGATGTTATTTGCCTCCACCTGGAAGAGTCCGGAGATGTTGCTGGATATCCTATCCTACGCAGGGCAGCCCACACGGAGATTTATCAGGGCCAAATTGTCACCAGTGTGAGACAGGGAAATCCTGGCTTTCTTTCCATGAGTCTACATCGGGGCTAGCAAGCGACAGCCCTTGGGCCATCTTGGCCCGTTGCCTGATGTCGTAAATAAAATTTGACTGGAACAAGAGCACATTCGTTCATCTACAGACTGTCCGCAGCTGTACCCGCCCTGCCACGGGAAGCTCTTGCTTCACAGCTAGCTGTGACACAGACCATATGCCGTCTCCAAGCTGGAAATATCGGTGCTGGCTGTTATCTGGGAAAGACTGCAGATCTCTGATAGGACCCCACCCCCAGCCTTAACGCTGGGGGTAGGGGCTTGGGGGGGACACAAACAAAACCAGCCCTGTTAGAAAAGAGAAGGATCGATACCAAAAAGTAATAAACAATTCCTGCCACCCAGATGAACTGATTCTGAAGGTCACTCCTTAGGGCACGAGGTTGCACCAGGAAACATTTTTTTTCCCTGTGAAGGATTTATGACAAGAACTTGGGAATTAGACTATACACAATTTTTTTTTTTTTTGGTTTTTGGGTCACACCCGGCGATGCACAGGGGTTACTCCTGGCTCTGCACTCAGGAATTACTCCTGGTGGTGCTCGGGGGACCATATGAGATGCTGGGATTCAAACCTGGGTCTGCTGCGTGCAAGGCAAACGCCTTACCCGCTGTGCTATTACTCCAGCCCCATACCATACACAATTTTAAGTTGGTCGGAGGCAAAGAAAAAAGACTCCTCAGAAGACAAAAAAAAAAAAAATCAAGGCTTTCTCCAGTTCAACTCCCAAATAAGAGATTGTCCAAACACGGCACATTCTGAGCCCACAGAATCTCAGGTGGGGCTCGTGTGGCCTCAGGCCACCTCACCACAATCTAGGGAAAGGGCAGAGGGGAAATAAAGGGCTGTCTTTGCATGCTCCTAGGAGGAGATACTCAACAGACAGGATCATGGTGATGTTGGCAGGAGAGGGAAGACCCCTCCCAAGGCAAGGGCAAAAGCCAACCTTGCAAAAAATAGGAAAAACAAAACAAAACAAAAAACAGGAGCTAAAAGCCTGAAAAGACCCTCACCTGGTGCCAGCAACACACCCAGAGCAGCTCCTGAAGACACAAAACAGCAGGAGAGGAATTTCAAAGAAGACCATCACCACTCCCAACGCCCCTGCTAACCTCCTTAGCAACGGACTTTGACAGAGGTAGAAGCCCCCTGTGGAGGCAGGTTGGAGAAACCCTTTATAAAGGCCACCTTGGACAAAGGAAGCGCACCCATACAATGGCTGAGCCCATGTGCTACTTGCACCCACGAGGCCGAGCACGTGTCCCCTCGTTTTCATGCTTTTTTTTTTTTTTGCCTTTTGGGTCACACCTGGCGATGCACAGGGGTGACGCCTGGCTCATGCACTCCAGAATTCCATGCTCTCGTGTCTAATGCTGGGAATCACTGCTTGTCTACTCCTGAAATTCCTTCCTTCGAGGCAAGACAAGAACCCAGCAACCCTGGGACCCCGGGTGGCAGAGGTGGATCTGGAGAAAGTGACCGGCTTTCTCCTCCCTGCTTCACATGAGCCACGGCGGGGGGGGGGGGGGGGG
>JASTTN010006324.1:1189-31416 GCA_030324115.1 Sorex maritimensis | reverse complement strand
TACAATATAAAAGGTCAGCTTCTCCAATCCCCTTCTTATACTGGGTCTCCTAGCTTTTCTGTCTGTCAAGACTGACATCTTTCAGTGGTGATAAAAAATATTCCTTCTCTGTAAAATATTTGTACCTTCCACATGTAGCTATTGATCATTTAATACTCATATGACTGAGGAAGTGATACTTTGAGTGCAGAGTGGCAGTTCTGGGAGTTGAACCCAACTGAACACATGCAAGATATGTGCTATAGTAAAAAGTCAAAATGAGTCAAAATGTAGCCCTTGAATTTTATCTTTTTTTGTTTGTTTTGTCTTTGGGTCACACACAGTGATTAAAAAAACTAAAGGCTTATTCTTGGCTTCAAACTCAGGGATCACACTAGGTGGTTTTAGGGGACTCGGGTTGGCTGCATACAAGGCAAACACCCTAACCACTGGAAATCTCTACAACCCCTCAATTTTATCTTCTAATTGTCAAAAATTAAAATAGTCGTGTCTAGTCTGTGGCTAGATATTTTAGATAGGGCATGTCTATGAGACAGCGAAGAGTGGAAAACAGTCTCATTTTAAATTATTTTATCGAAACATCCCATGATTCTGTCCCTTGAAAGATAGATATATTTGAAAGATACATTTGATACTGTCCTTAGTGTAAATTTATTAATGTGGAAATACTTGTGTACTTTTATTAAATAATTATGACACATGCAAATTTATAGTTCAAAGTGGAATGTTATAGAAATCTGTGGTTCCCAGGCTAAGGTTTGTTTCTGGTCATTGGAGAAATTTGTCTGGTACAGATGAAGATAAACAGGCCTGGTCTGATTAAAATAGACAATGGAAAGATACAGAGTTTGTTTCCAGTTTTTGTTACCCTTTTCAGTTGCCTCCCCTAGGTATGTAATGCCTTTTTGCTTCTAAACCTCTCCTGCCCTCCGCTAAAATAGAAAAGACTAAATTTAGAAACTCATTTTGAATGAAGTTTATTTATACAATGGGTAAAGTGTATTTTAACTTTTATTCCTTAATTTTAGAAAGAAGAATCAGAAACCAATGAAGAAATTGCAAGCATAAGTAACAGGTAGGAAAAAAAACAGAATTCAGGGAGAGAGACCATCTCTAACCTGAGAACCTGGCTCAAGGAGTTTGGGCTTGTATGGAGTATGGTCCAAGACTTCGAGTGACTGAACACTTGTAGTGCAACTGATTCCTTGTCCATATCTACTACACCTTCAGATCTCACTGTCTGCAGGATAAGGTAATTCAGGGAAAAGCCTCTGAAGGGAACGAGAAAATACGGCATAGACAGTATTGAGCAGAAGAATCAAAGAGTGTGGGTGGGTGTCTAGGTGGGGCAGGAAAAGGATCGGACTATCATGTTACTGTATTGTGAAGGGCAAATAGACGCAAAAACAAAGGAATCTCTGTTTGTGGAGAAAAGGCCTGACAACTGTATGTCTGTGCATGTATCTGAGTATGTGTGGACATACTGAGTGTGATAATGGGTCTAATGTGTGTCTGCATACATATGCCTATGTGTATATACATGTACATATGTACACAGAATGTGTGTTTAATGTACAGCTGCCTCTGGGGATGATTAAGACTTAAAAAAAAGTACTCTATTTCTAAAAATACTGTAAAAAATCAGCTTATGGACATTGAAGAATAAAAAGAAGAAATTTTTTTAAGGTACCAATATTTCTGACAGCTACATAGTATTCCATTGTGTATATGTACCAGAGTTTCTTTAACGAGTCATCTGTTTTGGGGCACTCTGGTTTTTTCCAGATTCTGGCTATTGTAAACAGTGCTGCAATGAACATAGAAATACATATAAGTCATGAAATTCGCATATAAATGGATCAACATGGAAAGTATCATGTTGAGTGAAATGAGTCAGAAAGAAAGAGACAGACATAGAAAGATTGCACTCATATGTAGAATATAATGTAACTGAGAAGTACAAGTTGGCAACGATGCAACTTCTGGCAGATATCTCTCTGGACTTAGTTACTAAAATACTAAATTACAGAAACCCAAAACTGAGAGGCCGATAAGTGTGGTCACTCGACCTCATACCTCTTCATCCTCAGCAATGGAAAACAAATTATCTAATGCTTCCTTTTTAGCAGGTCTGACTTTAGGGGAGAGACTCTCCAAACAATAATAGTGAGTTTTGTTGAAATATTGTATGCAATCAAAGTGAAAGTAAAGTGAAATTTATTAGTTACACAGGCGGGGGGGGCTAAGGGTGGGTGGGCTAGGGGCGTGAGGGGGTTAGCGGTGGGGGGGCGGGGTGGAGCTATACTGGGATTCTTGGTGGTGGAATATGAGCACTGGTGAAGGGATGGGTATTCGAGCATTGTATAACTGAGATTTAAACCTGAAAACTTTGTAACTTTCCACATGGTGACTCAATAAAAAATTTTTTAAAAATAAGGTACCAATATTATTTTTAAGGTACCAATTTTCATTGACATCTTAAAAATAATATTGTGGTGGATTATTTATCATTGCTATCTAATAATCCTTCATAACACAAGGTATTGTGTTTATTTTTCATCACTGAAGATTAAATATGCATGATCCACTTATTGCAATAAATTGTATACCTATGCTGCCATCTTCAATGACTGTTACTTACATGGCATCACTATTTATGTATGTTATTACATATCTCACTCTCAAAAAATATTTTAGTCCAATATGTATGTTTTAGCTATGGAGGCAGTTTCTTTGGGAATCACAACTGGCTGTGCTCAGGGATGTTTCCTGACAGTATGCAAAGGACTACTATATGAGATGCCAGGGATTGAGCCTGGGCCAACCACTTGGAAAGCAAGCACATTATCCCTTGTTAGATTTTTCTGGCCCCCAGACATAATTTTTTAAATGTTTTTTTAATGTTTAAAGTCAAGGGATGCTGTAGATGGGCTAATTCTCCATATTTGAGGAAAAGATAGGAATAGCAGATGATTCATTTACAAATGATTAAAATCATATGAAATGATTCCTGATGAGAATTTTAGCACCTCTGGTACTAGAGATGAAAAGTCAGCTACTGATACTTTAACCACTTATGTTGCACAGGCTACATTTTTATTCTAGCACTTTTGAACACCACAGGGAGCTCCAGGAAGCCGCTGAACTCCCTCAGACTCTGGCTTTTAGATCCAAACCCTCCAGGGAGGTTTCTCAAATTGGTGCTATCTACATTTTGAGTCAAGAAACTCTTTATTGAACAGAGTTTTCTTGTGTTGTAAGATGTTTAGTGCTGTCTGCCAGATGTAGTAATGAAAGATATCTCCAGTCACTGCCAAATAACAAATTAGCCCAAAGGAGAAAATTGTGCCTGGTAGAGAATCATTGATCTGTCAAAAGAGAATACTAAGAATGGTGACCCCCTACTGTTAGAGAGGCAGACTCTTAGATGGTAGTCCTGGAGGAGTGAAAGGAAGAGGGAGAAAAGAGAAGAGAAATACAGAAAAACATCTGGGCCTCTTAATGATTGGCCCTGGTGTAACCAAAACAACTTGGTCTGTGATCAGAAATAACTTGTTCAGGGAAGTTCAGCCATGGCCCCACTACACAGGACACTCTGATGTGCTGTGTTTGATTTCTAGACTGATGGTTCTCAAACAGGGGCATATGCCGCCCTGCGGGCCCCTCAGATATTCCAAAGGAGATGCACAGGTGAAAATGGTGTGATTGGGGACTCAAACCAGGAGACTAGGAGGCCAATGGGTAGGGCAGAGGAAACCAATGGAAAGAAACAAAGTTGGAAGGAAGCTACTCTGCAGAGAGGCTGAGAAACACCGTTCCAGATGACCATCCACCGCCGAGGCCACACCAGTAGAGGAAAACCGGAGTTTCTATGTGAGTACATGGCATCTCTCACCTGAGGCACATGCTTGAAGGTTGGGACATTGAACTGTGCAGATCACAGAGTATGGGCAGTCCCCTTTAGTTAACTCACTCTTTAAAGACCCTTATCCCAACCACTACCAGACTTTCCCTCGAGAGCACCTGTGCTCACATCTAGGTTGTACTATTTCTTTAGTAAATCTCTACTATATTGTCTTTTTCCTTAAATTCTTTCTCTGATGAAGAACTGAAGATCAAGAACACTCTCCTTGGGGCTGGGGCCGGAGCTCGGGCTCCGGCCGAGATTCGACCTGGGTGGCCATACCTCTGCATAGCCACGGGAATGCCGAACAAGCAGGAACCAGAGGCCACTATAAGACTTGGGGTTCCGGCGAGTGCTTGCAACCATGTATGCGGACTGTGAACTAAGCTTTTGCCCCACGCCGGCTAACGGAGGAAATATCCTTCTCCCTTGGTCTCTCCTCCCTCCCGGGGGAGAAGGTGTGGTGTCTGACATTTTATGGGTCCTTTGAGCAGGTATGAACTTTGTGGCGCAAAAAAAAGAGAAAATGTGTGCTTTGAACTTGAAACCGGGACAACTGGGCAGGCTCGGGCCGGGGCTGGAGCTCGGGCTCCAGCCAAGATTGGACCCAGGTGGCCATGCCTCTGCACAGCCGCGGGAATGCCGAACGAGCAGGAACCAGAGGCAGCTATAAGACTTGGGTTTCCGGCGAGTGCTTGCAACCATGTATGCGGACTGTGAACTAAGCTTTTGCTCTATGCTGCTCCAGGAAGGGAAATGATTCAATTTCCAACTTTAATCTCCCTGGATTTAATTACTAAAATACAGAAATTGTAAACTTTATTTTACAATGTAAATTTTATCTCTTCATTCTCATCAGTGGAAAACTCAATATCAAATATTTCCTTGTCAATAGGGCTGTATTCTTGGGGGATAAATTCCAACAAAAATAGTGAGTCTGTGTTGAAACACCAACAACAATAGTGAGTTTTGTGTTGAAATATGGAATGTAATCAAGGTAAAGAGAAGAGTGAAATTTATCAGTTACCCAGGCGGGGGTGGGGGCGGGGGTGGGAGGCATACTGGGGTTTTTGGTGGTGGAATATGGGCACTGGTGAAGGGACGGGTGTTTGAACATTGTATAACTGAGACATAAGCCTGAGAACTTTGTAACTTTTCACATAGTGATTCAATAAAATAAATTAAAAAAATGAACACTCTCCTCCCCACATTTTTATGCCCCCATAACAATAAAACCACATTGAAAAACAAATAAAATGCATGAAAACAATGAAATAATGCATAAAATACAGCACAGTGAATGATATGTGCACAGCAAACTTCTGAAATAGAGAAAAGAATAATCAAGCATAATTAAGATGTCTATATCTAAATGTTTCTATGGTAACAGCCAGGACAGGATTAGCATCCTCAGAACCTCCTAGCCTAGGCTGAGACAAACAGTATGGAAGAGAGTGGAGAACAGGTGGGCAGATAAGACAGTGACCTACTTTATCATTAACTGGTGGGAATCATGACTTCTCTTTTTATTTGATTCAGGGTTTCACAATGGGAGGAATTTCCTGTTTGCTTAAGGAAAATAGATTTTCAGAGGGGGCACTGAGTCATTTTTTTTCTAAAAAGGGGCAATTGATCAATTATATTCAATTCCTCCTCTACTCTGACAAACAAATTAAGGTACATTTTAGTTGATGTAGAGATTTGTCATGGTAAAGTATACAGGGTAAAGAAAAACATTTGCCATTAATCTTCTGAAATACGAGGCAGAAAAATGAGGAGTGTTCTTCAACCCCACATTCTCTCTTTTCTCCTCTTTCTACTCTCCCTCCTCTCTTCTTCATCCTTTCCGCATTTATGAAGGGTAAACTAAACTGCAGTCATTACATTACTTGATCATTTACATGTCTAGTCTAACCAACTGACATTCTCTAAATAATGAATAGTTGTCAGTGTGGCATAATTGAAAATTATGGGAAGATAAGGGTGGCAGCAATGTAGAGAGATAGAAAAGGTGGAAAGTGAAAGAATGAGGATGACTTAAACATACTTTCTCACTTTGAGCAGAGGAAAAGAAAATAATCAAGCACTATTAAGCTGTCTATATCTAAATTTAAAAGCGATAGAAGAGAGAGACTTTGCACAGCTCATACTAACACAAAAGGAATGCTATGGAAGTGTTCAGACCACAGTGTGGTGAGAAATTCATAATGATGATAAATATCCATAGCAGGTGACTCCGAGATCATTTTCAGCTGTCCATAATTAAACTGGTATCCATCTCTTGACAATGTCAGGACTGTAAAATAATTCCAGTCATTGCACCCCTTACATCTGTGCTGAAATGAAATAATATTTGGCAGAAATAAGGAGTCATTGAAACTAAATAAACAAGCCCTTTCAAGACTACATAAAAGTTGGAAACATAATAATATTTGACAGGGATTAAGACCTCTTTGGGGCTGTAAGGAAGTTTCAGAAGCAGCAATAACAAATAAATGGAAGGTAGAACAGATCTATGCTGTACAGACTTGTATAATTTGAAATATGATGAATTTCCCAAAGGAGATGTGCATTTGAACATCTAATCTGCACATGTCAAAAAGCACGGACTCTCTTTTAGAAACATTTGTTGGACTCAGTCTTCCAAAGAAGGAAAACCAAAATTTCCCTTTTCACTCAGGAAGGTTTTGGCCAGTGTATACCTGGTGAAATGTCTAAAAGCTCGTGAAGCTGGAGGAGGTGCTATCTGAACAACATGGGAAGTTCAGATGTGGATCAGTTTCAGCTGTGAATCCACAGCACAGCAATTCTCTTGTTTCCCAGTCCTATGTGGGATGGGGGTGTTCAGAAGCCTCACCCTGGGTGGTGGGCATCAACTCAAGGCCTCAGACATTCAAAGCCATGCTCATCCACAAATAGTTTTTTGAAGATCAAGAACTTTCCCTTTCTTTTATTGATGTATTTACTGGAGCGGGGGATCACACTTGGCAGCACTCAGGGCTTACTCTTGGCTGTGCGCTTGGTTACTCCTGACAGTGTGGGGGAGCATATGTGGTTATGGTGATCAAACCGAGGTTGGCTATGTGCAAGGCAAGTCTCCCCAGCCTCAAGATCTTTTCCTTTAGTACCAAGATGTTTCTTCCCTTCCAAAGTCACTCAATTCTTTCAGCTTCGAGTGAAAGCTGCAACAGATTAACTCTAAGGCTTTTAAATCTCTTCTTAGGGATTTCACTCTTCCATGCTGAAATTGTGTTCCAGGTTAGACTTCTTTAATGGCCGGGAAGGTCAGATTCTTACCTGACTCACCTTCCTGGATCTGATGCGTCTCTAGGCATAAAACATGTTCATTAAAGGACCTTTACAGGGCCACAGAGCTAGCTCAGGGGGCAGGATCACATACTTTGGGAGCAGCACTCATATTGATTCCCAGTCTCATATTTTCCCCTAAGCAGAAAGTTGGGGTAGCTCCTAATAACAGTTAGGTTAAGATCCAACTTTTGTTTTATTTTAAAACAAAAAATAAACAACCAAAAAAGTTTAAGGAGCTGGAGATATGGTTCAATGACAGAGCAAATTCTTCACACTTATGAGAACTGTCTTCAATACCTGGCAACACACACACAAAATTATAATAAAAATCAATGCTATTTAAATTATTGTTTTTACGTTGATTTCTCCAGGTTGATTGAGGTTAACACTCTTCAAGCTTAAATTTCCTCCTAAGTTTCAATATAATTCCAAACCTGTTGCATGAAGAGAAAGGGCGAGTTTGTTTTTGTTCTGTTTGATTGCCCTCTTCTGCCCTGACATGGTGGAGGCACACAGGGCTCTGCTGTCTCCGATCTGGCTGTCCTGAGAGCCATTTATGGGCACATGGAGGCTGCACAGTTTCCTCTAAGTGTCTGTCTACGGTTCCCTGTGGATTACCTGCCACAGAATCCTTGTGAAAGATATAGTCACCGGGGATCTACCCTCAAGTCTAACAGTTTCTGGAGGTGAGTCTCAGAGGGCACACTCCGAAGGGTTCAGAAACATCTTCCAGCTCTGGGCTTGGCCTCATACCTGACAGTGCTGTAAGGATCATATCATATAGATAGGGAAGTCAGTCCCCCTACATGAAATGCATATGCTCCAGCCTCTTGGTCTACCTCTCTAGCCCAAGGGTATGAACATTTTGTTTTTGTTTGCTTATTTCAGGGTCATACTCAGTGGTGCTCAGGGCTTACTCTTGACTCTACATCCAGCGATCCCTCCTGGTGGGACTTGAGGGATGGTTTGGGGTGCTGGAGATTGAACTAAGTTGGCTGTGTGCACAGTAAATACCTTCCCACTTTCATATCTTTCCTGTCCCTAGGAATGTGAACTTTTAATACTAGGTGATTTAAAAAAATTAGGCCACACTTGGCAATATTCAGGGATTACTCCTGGCTCTGCACTTGGAATCACTCCTGTCAGTGCTTGGGGACCATATGGGATGCTGGGGCTAATTAAGCCCTGATGGACCACTCACAAGGCTAGTGCCCTATCTGTAGTATTATCACTCCTGCCCCTACTAAAAGGTTTTTAAAGCAGCACCTTAAGGGATTCTTAGATTCCTCAGAACTGAAGAACTATAGCAAAGGTCAGTGACATATTACATTTGCTAAGGCATTACCAGGACTTGATCTCCTTGGGTGCCCAAGCTGCAAGTCTTCCAACACCATCGGTCATCCTAAAAGAGTATGTTCAGAGAGAGCCGTGTAGAGGCAGTCAGTCACAGTGATAGTCATTACCCTGACTTTATCCCTTGATCAGTTCTACCTTCTCCCTTGGTGGCCTGAAGCCTCACATTCACTCCTGTTCCTGGGTCAGCCCTATAATGGGCTACAAAAATACTTCCACCAGAGGTAGCACTGACATGGTTTTCACTTCAGATTCAGGACTTGAAGACCCAACAAATATTCAGAGTCCTCAAAGATGCATTAATGTGCACAAAACACATTAAGTTAAGTGGTAGAGTTTATTGAGTTAAGTGGTAGAACTTTATTATTATTAGTTTTTAATTTTTTAATGAAACACCATGAGATAGAATTACAGACTTACATGCTTTTGTGATTACATTTCAGTCATACAATGGTTGAATACCCATCCCTCCACCAGTGCCCATTCTCCACCACCACCAATTTTCCCACTATCCCTCCCGCCACCACCACCCCATTGCTCCCCTGCCTCTGTGGCAGGTACATTCCCTTTTACTCTCTCTTCTTTTGGGTGTTATGGTTGGCAGTTCAGGTAACACGTGGCCATCATGTTTGGTCTAGTCTACTTTCTGCACATATCTCCCATCCCAAGCAAGGCCTCCAAGCATCCTTTGCTTGGTGGTAAATGGTAGAACTTATCTTTAAACACAGCCTCGTGATTCTAGGGTCAAAATGGAAAGAAAAGATGGATGGAGAAAAAGATGGACTGGTGGGTGAAGGGAATGTGGGGAAGGAGTGAGCCCAGTCCAGTGTGTTGATGCAGTGAGGGTGATCCAGCTTTGGGAATAGGAGGTCACTTTTCTGTCTTCATGAGCAGCAGTGTTGCAGTGTAGGTATAAAGTTGACTATGTTTCTCATGTGTAGGTGAAGTACCCAGGGGTAGTTAAAGGAGGTGTGTCATCAGCCCAGAACACACCTTCTTTAGCTACCCCTGGGTACTGCACCTGCACATGAGAAACATAGTGAGGCATTTGCCTTGCATGTTCAGCCCAGGTTCAATTCCTGGCACCACATGTGGTCCCTAAACACCACCAGGAGTGATCTGTGAGCTCAGATACAGAGTCAACTTGAGGACCACCAGATATGTCCCTTCCCCCACCACCAAAAAAGGGTAGAAAGTATTTTCTTTGATTTTCCTAAGACACCCTGGTCCCCATCACTGTGGTCAGGGTGTAGAATAGACATCATTATTCCTTTTGTTTTTCAAGTCCCATCTGGTAATGCTCAGGAGCTACTCCTGGCAGTTCTCAGAGGACTCACAGTGCTCTGCTGGTCCTGGAATCAGCATCTTTAAAGAATTCTCCGGGTGATTTTTAAGTTGTGCCACCTTGAACACACGGAGTCAAGAAGAGGGTAGAAATTGGAAGGGCTTAGACCAAAGAGCTTCCGGAATTCACCCTGGCAGCCCGCCTTACCGAAACTCACTCTGGTGGGCTTCTGCCACCCTGTCCTTCCCATATTCTCTGAGGCCCTTCCTGCACTGGTCCTTTTCAATTTGCCACATTGTATCCCTGTCCTGCAGTACATCTTGTGCCTGTGTAGTGCCAGGGGGTGTTGTCCTCCCTCTGGGATTCCTCATAGCCCCTATGACCTGGCTTTTCTTATTTGTGTTTTTGTTTGGGGCTACACCAGCTGTGCTCAGGGAACACACCTGGTGGTTCTCTGGAGACTTATGGGGTGCTGGGAATCAAACCTGAGTAGACCACATGCAACAGCTTAACTGCTACATTTGCTCTGAAACTCCTCTACAGTCTGTTTTGAACTTACTTATGGCAAACATTCCCTATTCTGGGTTTAGAATGGTTTAAACAAGGGGTCTGCCCCTCCCGTTATCACAAGAAATTTGAAAATGGAATTATATGGTCATTTCCCTTTAATGAATTTCATATGCACAAGGCACAGGCAATGAAAATACTACTAAGTGTTTAACCTTAACAGATTTTTGCTTATCAAATTGACTAAGATTTGAAAATATGTTGAAGAGAGCGTGTTCAAATTAGAAGTATTCAGAAAGAATGTAAATTGCTGCAAACTGCCTTGAGTACAATCTGACAATGTTGCAGAAATTTTAAAAGTTTATAAACTTGGACTCAGTAATTCGATGCCTTGAAATTCTTCATAAGGAAACAATCAGGGTCATAAATATTGGTAAATAGTCTAAATTTAGCAAGAGGGCATGATTAAATGAATTATTGGATAGAGACATGCCTTCAATTACATAAACAACATGGTTTTAGGGGAAAAAGTCAGCATTGGAATATGTGAAAATGATATGAGAAAAAGCATATATAATTCCTTGGGAGGTGTACACCAGTCAGCACTCAAGTCAGATGGTGCTCAGAGGTCACCAGGATCATACTAGGTGATGCTTAAGGGGCTATGTGATATGAGAGCTACATCCTGGGCCTCAAATATATAAGCCAAGTGCTCTACCGCATGAGGGGAACATTTTGTCTCTATTTTAACTTTTCTAAAGCAGCAGATATCTCTGGGTAGTAGATAATTCATTCTATACATGGGTGTATGTGTGGTCCTAGCATCTCTTACCGGTTTACCGAATGGGCTTTGTGTTTCCACATTCTCGCTTCTACAATGAACATGGAATGTGTTTGCAGGAAAACAGTGAATAAGTCATATAAGGATTACACTGTACACCTTTCACAGTGCCATGCCGACTGCAGGACTTGCTTTGCATGCTGAATGCCCTTGCCCCGTCTTTCATACTCCTTCCCAGCTAGAAATTCCTCAGTGAATCTCACACCCAAAGGGCAAACTGCTGCACACCTCAGCCTTTGGTGTGTGTCCTGCCTTGGCCCCTGACTCCTCTACTCATTGACATTTGAGTTCCTTGGTAACGCCCGCTGACACGTGACATCTGACACCTGCCTGCTCTTGCACTGGATGATGCCTACAAGGCTTCCCCCTTCTTTGCTGCTTGATAAATGCTTCAACTATTATTATTACTTACAGAACAGACTTCAGTCAGCTTTGAAGCCATTTTCCCAGAGCCTTCCCTTCCAAACTGTAGAAGATATAGGCATTACTTGTTTTCAGAGGTTTCCACACTTATTTGGCCTATAACCGCCTGCTTCCTTTTCAGAAAAGCACTCACCAGTCCTCTGGAAATCTCTCTTAAGTGAACAAACAGAAAGTGTCAGGTCAGTCAGTCCACAAGTTGAACCCCCCAACCCTGCACTCCCCAGCAATCATTCCAGCATGCCCCAGGGGTTCAGTGTTATACACTTTGGGAAACAGCAGAAAATACCTTTGATCTTTGTAACATATGGTAATCCATTTTCTCTTTTCTATAGCTGTTTTCCAGGCCAAACACAGAGTATGTGGCAAACAACAAAACACAGTGAATAGGAACTGGAGAGATCTCAATAGGCAGAGAGTGTGCTTTTCACACAGAAGACCCGGGTTTGATCCCCAGTACCACATACTCCCTTGAGTACTGTGTCAGGAGTAAGCCCTGAGCACTTCTGGTTGGGGCCTCAAATCAAAACAAAACAAAAACACACACTACATGAAAGGATTCGCACACCAATCATTCAGAGATTCACAAATTGTGTGTGGGTTGTCCCCTGTGCAAGCACGTGCTGTGATGGTGATGGATGTGGGCTGAGTTCCCGCCCTCGCCAAGCCTATGTGCTCAAAGGTTGGTGAGCAAATATCAGTGTAGCAATTCAGGAAGTGTTAATGGGACAGTCCAATGTGCACACAAACCATATGTCAGTGGAGGATTTGCTCCACAAACATTCACTATGTTCTACCAATTTACTAAAATCAATGACTTTGATCTCCAAATGAACCCCTGGACTTTCACAAGGCTGTCCAGTAGGAGTGGGGCCGAAGGGGTGAAGGAATGGGAAAATAGAATTCCAGACTAGATTTTTCTTCCTCTATTTTAATTTTTAAATTTGAAGATGTTCTGATTTTGCTGTGATGGTCACGTTGTACCCCTTTGTCTCTTTCTGTACACTCACACATAAATAATGTCTGTGGAATGAATTCTATTACATTTTAACTGATAGGATATATGTTCACAATGGCTTGGGGCTTCAAGTTGCAAGTACTGTGGTTTTGATGCTAAGGACCACATGTTCTCAAATGCCTAATGGCCTCTGTCATTCCCTATGGAGAGGGGGGTGGGGGTCAAGTACAAGCAACCACATATTAATATAACAAGATGAGTTTTACCTAGGAGGCATCCAAGAAGATTTGATAAAAGAGAAAACCACCAGGGATTGGAGTGATAGTACAGCAGATAAGGTGCTTGTCTTGCATGCAGTCTACTTGGGTTTGATCCCTGGCATCCCATATGATCCCTGGAACCCAACTGGAGTGATCCCTGAGTACAGAGCTAGGAGTAAGCCCTGAGCACCACCAGGTGTGGCTCAAAAACAAAACAAGAAAAAGGTAGAGTATCTGAACAGGATTATTTGGCTGACATACAGAGCACCTAAGTCAAAATTCTACACAAAGTTATTTGACTTGCTTTGCACTTGCTAAAGAAGGATGTAAAAATGAGTGACATGCTCACACAACTGAAAAGGGGTGAGTTAGAATTTCAGCCACTGCAAAAAATTGTGCTCATAGGGAATGGAGATGTGCGTGTTCTGCCCCAGAGCAGAGGGTATGGCTCCAGACACAGAAACCCTGGACTCAGGAGCTCCTGCTGCTTTGAACCTACCCTCTGTGCTTCTGCTAGCCCCTGGGGGCATGCTCTAGAGAACTACTCAATTCCTGCTAATTCAACTCACCCTCACCCCCCCATACCCCCCCATCCAATTTTATTGTTGCATTTTTACAACTTCATGAGAAACTGTTCTAAACAGAAAGGAGGGTGGGGTTTGGGGGCTTTAGTTTGGGGTGGGGGGTGTCTGGAAAATTATGTGAATGATAAAAACTGACACAAATTGTTGGAGCCAACTGTGTGCTCCCAGACATTATGCTTGATGCAATTCCTTTAGAAACTGTAAAGAGGGAAACACTTCCTTAGTGCGGTTAAATGTAATGAGAAGTTATTTCACGTACATTATTTATGTGTGTGTCTACAGAATGAGATAAATATGTATAAGATGACCTTTACAGCAAAATCAGAACATCTTCAAATGTAAAGACTAAAATGGAGGAAGAATGCCGATAGTGAAAAAAACAGGGCTTGCTTTTTAAATTTGGACCAATTCAGCTCTTTGACAGTAGAGACCATGTCTTGGAAAGCTTGACATGCCAGATTCAGCCTTGAATTTGAAGTCAGGATGCCTGGATTCTAACAGGGACTTTGTCACCATTATTGTGGGTGGTGAGCAGGTCACTTCACCAATGACCTCCTTCACTTGCTATATGAGAACTAGGCAATGTTAGAGTCCTACATGGCCACTGTGATTAAATTTTACACCATATGTGAAGCCATGTTGTACAGTCGTTCAAATACAAATCATTGCTATTATTTTCTTTAAGCGGCTCAATAAAGAACATGAGCTATCTGAGAAAATATTATCATCCACAAAATATGGGCTTAAAGAGGATGAACTATAGATGAATGAATGAATATGGAAGAAGTGTAGTTTGAACAAATTATTCATGTTTATGCAGAAATTTCTTCTGGTGACTTCCAACAGATCTCCTAAGCCTTGGACCTTGCTAAAGATCTTTCTTTATCTGTGGTACAAAAAAATATACATTCCCTTAGGAATGTATTTTATCTGATAAACAAATATATGCTTATAGAACAATGCATATAATGGGTTAACATTCTAAAATGCAGTTTCATTTAATCTAAACCAAGGTTTTATGAACACTGTGTCTGAAATTAAAGGGAGGGTGTGGGGGGCTATTTTTGGACAGGCAGGGTTTCCAGCACCTCTTAAATCACATCACAGGGCAATTGCTTACTCCACCTCCACACAGGGCGGGCCTGCAAATATAAAACAGGATGCTAGCTAAGGGTGAGACCAAAAAACGCTTCCCCTTCTGATGACTAATACTTGTCTCTGCTTTCAGAAGGGCAAAGCATTTGTAAAAACCTTACCAACCCATGAGTTCAATACGTTTTTCTTCCTCAAAGAGAGAGAAACAGAGAGAGAGTAAGAAAGAGAATATATTCCTCCAATGACTGAGGAATCCTGAAATAAAAGTCTGTAGGAACCCCCTGACAATGTTCTGTGGATGGGTTTGTACAGAGAATGAAACAAGTTGGCAGAAAGAATTCTTTCTGCATAATTCAAAGCAGATATTTCACTGGAAGAAAAGCAAATCAGAAATTTGCTGTCAGTCCTTGAAATTTTATTAGTTACATAAAGTAATATATTATCTGCTTGCATTAAATCCAGATAAGATATATCTGTTCCCCATCCCCCTCAAATGATATCCTTAAAATGAAATGAGAAGCAAACAGAAGGCCCAGCACTGGTAGTCTGTGCGGTGAATTTCACAGTCTCAGAGAGCAATGAAAGGCTGAAACTCTAAGACTTCAGAATAACTAAAGTAACTAGTCATTTCCACTGATAAAGAAGACAATCTAGTTAAAGATTTCTTGGTGCCTGGGTGAGCCCAGATTGAGTTTGCCTTTTTCATTAAAAACAGCCATTATCTAGTGGGCTGGAGCGGGGAGGGCTTTTGCCCTGCACGAGGCTGATCTGGGTTTGATCCCTGGCATCCCATGGGGTTCCCCAGCATTGTCGGGAGTAATTCTTGAGCATAGAGCCAAGAATAACTCCTGAGCATCACCAGGTGTGACCTAAAAAGCAAAATTAATAAATAAATAATTTTTAAAAATCATTATTAAGGGATTAGAGTAGTAATAAACCAATAAGATTGGAGTTGTGCAGGGCAGAGCCTTTACCATCACAGTTCCATAGGTTCCAAACAGTTTGGAACTACTGGTCTAGTGTCCTCCACACCTAACAACATGGCAAGGGAGATATAGGACCATCATATATATGAATAGAAATGTTGCCAAGCAACACATGGCTGCATATGTGTACATATATGTGTGTATGTGCATGTACGTGCATATGTGTATATAAGTATATGTTTGCATATATACGTTTGTGTGTGTATGTGTGTGTATGTGTATAATCTTCAGCACCACCCATTATATATATTGGGGATCGTACCCAGGTCCTCACACATGTATCTGCTTCACAGTATGTCTTTCTTCTGCTTCTTTTATTGAATAACCACGAGATACAGTTACAAAGCTGTTCCTGATTGAGTTTCAGTCATACAATGTTTCAACATTCACCCCTTCACCAGTGTACATTTCCCACCACCAATGTCTCCAGTTTTTCTCCTGCCACCTTCCCTCACAAAGTCCCATATATGAGGTCACATTTTAGTTAACTTACATTATTATACCACTTAATAGGGCTTTAAGGCATTTTGATCAATCATATTTTTATGATATAAGAATTGATAGATATTAATATACAAATATCTATGAGGAAATCACATATTAACATTAATATTCATGGAATGTTTAATATGTAGAGTAGCGTCTTAACACATGTAACAGAATATTTAACTTCTATCACTTTTAGTTTTTCCTTCTTTCCTTATGGCCAAAGATGAAGAAAAAACACTTCAGAAATAGAGGTTAAACATAGATTCACGCAAACTGTTACACACTGCAAATCAAGTTATATTTTCTGACCCCCCAGGGTAGTAAAACCTTGTATAACTCTGTTACATCTTTGACTGTTTGGGCGGGTCTTCTGACCTTCCCACCCTTCTCTTTCCAACATACTCAGTCCAGGGACTCATCTTTTTGGCTTAAAGTTGTGAACAATAAATGAGATCAGCTACAGGACTCAATGGAGAACAGACTCAGTTTCAGCAGGGATTCAATGTACAACTTTTATATCAGACTGGCTACAAAGATATTTAAAAGTCCCAATCTCAGGAAAATTTTAACCTAATTTTTGGTTATGAGCTCTTGAGAGCAGAAGTCAGAACTAACTGGATCTTGTGCCCATTATCCAGTATTGATTGAATAGAAACTCTGTACATGGCCACTGAGTGAAGGGTAAATTGGGACAAGTCTAACATATCCTTAATTCTGGGGTTAGGTGAGAGGTGAAAGAAAAAAAGATAACATAAAGTAGATTTAGAGGACCCTGGGGTCATAGTTTGTTTGTTTTTAAAAACTCTATGGATCTATACAGTAAAAAAGAATTACATCATGAACCACACATAGACAACTATAGTTTCCAGTCAACTAGATGTCTTTGTAAACCACTAGATTGTCACCAAATTCCCAGTTTGAAAACCACTATGTAGTCTAGAGAACCAATGAAGGAGAAATGGAAGGGACCCAAACTCTGATCCAAATCCACTCAGAGAGTGAAGTTGATCTTCTGTTGTTTAGATGGTCCATTGTTCGCTGCAACTGTCCTTACTAGTAGCTCTCAATAGTTCTTCAATTATAATAAATAAGTTCTTTCAGACATCATCAGTAAGCTTAGGACATGAAAAAGGAAAGAACTTTAAAAAAATCACTTCTTTTGTAATATTTCCTCTTGGACATTGCTCAGACATTTCAATTTTAACATATCCCCAAACTGTACTTCCAAACTTCCCCCAAATTTGTTCTCCGCTTTTCTCTGTATATCACTGTCATCCCATTGTTCGTCGATTTACTTGAGTGGGCACCAGTAACGTCTCTATTATACTAAGCCCTGAGATTTTAGCAGCCTCTCCTCACTTGTCTTTCCCAACAATTGGAGGCTCTTTCAGGGTCAGGGGAATGAGACCTGTCGCTACTGTTTTTGGCATATCGAATACATCATGGGTAGCTTGCCAGGCTCGGCGGTGTGGGCAGGATACTCTTTGTAGCTTGCCAGGCTCTTTGAGACATATGTATATATTTTTTACTGTGTTTGGGATATGAATACGCCATGGGGAGCTTGCAAGGCTCTCCCATGTGGGGAATAGACTATTTGTAGCTTGTCAGGTTCTTCAAGAGAGAGAACAAGGCTATTAGATGTTATGAAACTGGGAGCTTGGTCTTATGGTCTCGAGATGTTGGCTGTTGGTGGGATTACATGGCACCAGGGGCAGTTTGTGGGTGTGGCTGACAAACTACTGGAAAATGGGAGGTCTGGGTAGAGAAGGCCCAGTCCCAATCCTAGCAGGCTTGGAGATCTCAGCCCCGGGTACCTGGGTTCCTCTGCTGGTCCCTTCATGCCGCTTTTCATTATATCAGGAAATATTTTCAGTTTCTTAAGCCAGAGTTTTAGAAGTACTCTAGATACATTTGTCCCTCACCTCCCTGTCACAAATATGCTGATTATTTATTCCAAATACACACGCCTTGAATCTCTGTGCGCTCTCACTCAAGGAATACTTCAACTAGTCTCCCTTTTCCCATGCTGGCCTCCTCCCTCCACCCTAGTTTACTCTTTACTGGTAGCAGGAAAATACTCTTAAAAGCACTCATATTCTGTCACTCTCCATTTTAGAAGTCTTTATAAGTCCCCATTTCTACTGAGTAAAAAAATACAAATTCTTGACAATGACTTGCCAATCCCAGGAAATTTAACTCTGTCTATCCCGTGCCTCCCCCATCCCTGGACAATCTTCTCTCACCTTTCTACGTTGCAAGTATACTGGCCTTTTTCATTAATCTACCAGGTCACAGTTCCTTTATTTATCTATTTTTTTATTAAGTCTCCGTGAGATACAGTAACAAAAATTTCATGTTTGAATTTCAATTATACGGTCATCCAACACCCATTCCTTCACCAGTGCACATTTTCCACCACCAAAATCCCCAGTATTCCTCCACACACACACTTTCCATACCTCCCCCTGCTGTGTGGCAAATAATTTGCAAGGTATTCTTTCTCTACTTTAGTTACCTTCGATATTTCGAGACCAGTCCTACATCCCCTTATATTTGCCGAAAATACATTTGCTAGACAACGTGTTTTGTATTGCTTCTTATTGATATAATGATGCATCCTCACGCTTTAGGAATTCTAAGATTTTAATAATTCGGGTCTGAAGAAATCGCTGCCACAGGTTGCTCATGTCCAAGATTTCTGTGTGTGTCTCTGGATCGTGGCCACTTGGAGCTGGTGCTTCTTGCTGGCTTCTAGAAAATGGCAACTGCTGGAGCTCTTAGAGGGCAGGTGGTGGGTCAGCACCTGCCCCCGTCTGGAGCAGCCCAGCGGAGAAGGCCTATTGCAAAGTCCAGGGCCATCTCTGCCACAAGTTGCTCAGGTCCAAGATTTCTGCACAGTTCATTTTGACACCAGATTCTTAGCACATACTATTCTTCTGCTGGAATGTTCTCTCCTTCTTCCAGCTTGTTCTCTCTCCTCACTGCTCCCCCCACCTATCTTTCTTTTTCCTTGTCTGTTTTTATCTGCAATCCCTTCCAACTTAGAGCAAGCATACAAAATCATAATTGTGTGTATAGTGTACACATTTGTAAATTATGTGAGGGCAGGGAATTATATCTAAATTATTTACCAAGATAAATTGAACCGTAGAATTTTGGCACAACACACTCAAATATTTATTGAATGCATAAAACCAAGTGTTGTCTAAACTTTATTGAGTCTCACTTGATGATTTCGTCAGTCATACACCATCTATACACTCATTATTTTTTTGTTTTGGGGTCACACCTGGCAGTACTCAGGGCTTACTTCTGGCTCTGTGATCAGGGATCACTCTAAATGGGTTTGAGGGGACGTATGGGATGCTGGGGGCTTAATATGGGTAGCCACATGCAAGGCATGCAACCTACTTGCTGTTTTATCTCTTCATGTTTAAAGGGATAAACAAATGTGATAAATGGGATATTTTTCTGCCTTAAAAAGAAAAGAACTTCTGACAGATACTGCAACATTATGGTAATATTATGCTAAGTGAAATAAGTCAGTCATATCCTGTTGTTTTAAACATTTAGGCCAAATCATCAATGTCATTTAATAATGTGAGCAAAGTTTCTTGTCGCCTTCACCTGTAGCTATACCTTTTATCATTGTTTCCACCTGAAGTAGGAAAAGCTTCCACCTTATGTAATTACTAACAGCAAGTAATTACAGCTTATAGGCTACTTACTTAACCTGTAAGTAATTACAGTCTACAGTTAACAGTTTAAGTAATTACTAGCAGTACATTTATATCGAAGAAACACAAAACCACAACAGTCAATCACAGAATCTAAACTCTTCATCACTGATTTTTTGTGTGTGTGTGACACAGGTAGAAGGCTAGTAGAAGCTTCCAAGTGAATAGAATTACTTAACCTGCCTAAACTACACTTTCTTGTTTTCTAGTCTTTATTATTCTTTTATAAATGAAAACCACTGCCTCCCCACCTAAACCCCACCTCACCCCCACGCTTCTTTCTTCTCCTTAGGTAGCCTGTTTCAATGTCAATGTTAATGCCCACTGGTTTATGATTTTATGCGGTACAAGCATCAGTTTTTATACTCTTATATGCACACATAGATGAAACATTTCCCCCCATGACTTATTTTACCTTGCATAATATCCCCCTCTAATTGTTCCACTTTCATCCTTTCTAAGTATCTATTGACAGGTCGTTGAGGACTAAATTATTTAATACATGTGAAGCAAGGTTCAGAACAACTACATTCAATTAATAACTCTATTAAGTAATATTTATAGTTGCCATTCTTGTTATCATTCATGGAAAATGATCATATGAACATATTGAATGGTAACTGTAATGATCATTTACAAGTGTGGACTCTTCAGTCTTACATAGGGCTGTAGAAAGAGTCTTTCTGATTTCTTCCATGAATCCTCTAATTCGTGGTAGATATGGAGGGTAGAGTATTCCATATACCCCCTGATATGCCCCATTCCAGACCTGGAAAAGTTATAAAGGACACGCCTCATTAGCTCAATCTAACTTCATTCTTAGCCTTCTCCTCCACTGGTATGTGTATGGAAATACTCTTGTGGGGCTTTGGAGGGAATGCAGAGAATTGGGCCATGCCGGCAGTGCTCAGAGTTTAAGCCATGCTCTGTGCTCAGGGTCACTGGTGGCAGCGCTCAGGGGACCCTGTTGTACCAGAAATCAAACAGCTAGGGCTGACCACATACAAGATAAAGTAGTACCTTACCTTCTATGCTACCTCTGGTCCTATGTCTTGGAATTCTTCACTAGTTTTTGTCTTACCCAACAAATCTGTCATTGACAGGAAGTCCTAGCTGCCCCCACAATCCTTGCGGTTATGCATTCCCTACTACTGGGTCCCAGACTACTCTACTTCCCTACTCCTTGTCCTCAAGGACTCTCTTCTTTAGGACCGCTGAGCAGTTGCCATAGCGGGCTTGCATAGCTGCTTGTGTCCAGAGTGGAAAAGAGCAGGGGTGTGGAACACCTTCACTTGAGATCTTCTTTTTGAAAACAGAACTCCAGATTTCTTGTCTGAGAAGGAAGTGCATTTTGACCCTGGGGTCGCATTCCTAAAGCAATGGATCCCGACGTTCTGGCTAGCCTGGACATGACTTCTCAGCTGGGCTTTTCTGGCCTCTTTCACATACGTTGGAGGCTCAGGTTGTTATCCAACCTGACCACTCCATTCCCTATCTTGACGAAATTCATTCAGTTGGTTGCAACTCTTCCTGTCTCTTCATTCTGCAAACAAAATTCCTAGCACTGTGCTTCTCCTCTTCTGCCTGCCTTTGGGTGAGAAGTGCCTCCCAACCCACTACATTTTGGTCTCCCAACTCCCAGGTTTTTATAGACCCTATATAGTCCCTCTTTGTTATATATATAGTTCAATATCCCTAAATTCTGTTCCAAGTCTTTATTTTACATTCATAAATATCAGGTTTTAATTGGTTCCAGCTTTTTTAAAAGTCCCATCCAAGACTATTTTATGTTATTTTGATAAGTGGTTTCTAAATGTGAAGCGCCAAGGTCCTGATGTAACTGGGATCTGCCTGGGTCCCTGAAGGATGAAGGTGGGACAGGAGATACAGGCTCATATAGGGTCTAGCTACAGTCTTTGAAGACTGTATTGGCCATAATATCTTCAAAGAATTTCAACAAGTTCCTAAGACATGACCTTCCCTTTCAGAAAACCGCATCGGCCAGGCTTGCCTTAATCAAGCTCTGCTTTTTCTAAGCATCTTTTACTTGATCTCCTGCAGCAGTTTTTAATACTTTCCCCACAAGTGAAGTCAAACTAACTGGCCTGTAATTTCCTGGCATGTCCCTAAGCTCTATGAAATAATGGCATTAGGTTGGCCCCCTTCCAATTCTCCCTGAATTTTTTGTTTTGTTTTGTTTTAAAATGCAGGATTGAAAGGGAGAGAAATGCGCCCCATCTGCCTGTCCGCGTTTCTTCCATGACACACGGCTCTTTCTGCTCCCAGCAGATCTGCCATTTTAATAACTTAAAACTTCTTAAATGTTTTCACGTATTATTTGCTTCTATCTCTGAAGCATGAGTTTTCCGTTTTTCATTATGACAGGGCCACTCCTCCCAAAAGAAGGGCCTGCAATTCCATAGAAAATACTTAATCGAGGCACTGTTTAAGAAATGAGTTTCATATTAGGAAGCTGGAAATTGGCAGCAACTAGACTGTAATTAATTCTGCGTTCTTACCACTGAGCTAATTTGAATATATGTTGGAAAGAGCTGAGAATATGTCCGCACATCCAGAAATAGGAATGAAAAAATGAAACTCATACTGAGAATGAAGAGATGGCTCATTTGGCTGAGTACTTGCCTTGCATACAGGAGATGCAAGGTCAGTCCTGATACCAAATGCTTCAAGTTCATTGAGCCAGGAGTAGTCCCTGAGCACTGCTGGGTCAGACCCCCCCCAAAAAAAATGAAAATAATCTATTGTATTTGAGGAAACTAATCTAAAAAAATAGTAAACGATTTTTAAAATGCTAAATAAATGAAATCTGAAGATATAATAAAATTTTCACCTATATCTTTTCTACTCACATTTTACCTATTATTCTCAAATCTAGTACGAAAAGTTTACCCATTTCATGATATTCTACAATAATATCCCATAGATATGCTGAAATAAATTCCTTAGCTGAAAGATATATTTGAGATTTGGAGCAATAGTACAGTGGGCAGGGCACTTTCTTGCATGTGAGAGACCTGGGTTCAATTCCTGGCATCAGATATGGTCTCCTCAGCCCCACCAGGAGTGATCTCTGAGCAAAAAGCCAGGTGTAAGCTCTGAACACTGCTAGGTGTGCCTCAAAACAATGTATACATATATATTTTTAAATAAGGGCTTGATTTTTGTCTTCAACTTAAAAAAAATACACAGTATTTTTACATTTATAAAATTTTGTATGGGCACCGGAAGACTGTAGCAAATGCTATGCTTTTGTTATGTGGGAGTCATTTCACTCTCCATATTTTCTCCTGAGCATCTGTTCTCTTGACCTAAGCCTCAGCTGCCCTTACTTCCTAGCACCCCAAAAGCAGGATCCCGAAGAGGGACAGGACGGACCCAGGGCAAGCAGTGAGCTATGTGCTACCCTGGCATTGAGATGGGCCTGGCCAAGGTGCCTAATGCTTAACTATAAGTTAAGAGCTTGGTCATGGACAAATGCTGTCATGATCCAAAAGTAATAACTAGATTTGGACCCTGCTAGGGTTAGGAATAATTAATCTGGCCTGAGCGCTGTAGTCTGAGTCTGTGGCAAGATGTTCCCAGGAGAGCTTCCCTATAAGCCTCAATGTACCTCTTACTGTGTCCATACAAAAATAACTAGTATTAAGATGCTGATTGAGTTTTTGGACTGAGGAAAGAAGAAAAATAGCTTAAGAGGTATTTTGCCTGGGGGCAGTCAGGAAGGGCTTTGGAATGCCTCTAGGTGGTGTTTCCTTTGAACCTGGTGGGCCCTCAGGGAAGGCTTTCTTATGTTGATCTTGCTACCAGACTGGTGTAGCATGGGCCCAGAAGGCAAGGGCCCAGAGAGACTTCTAGGGGTGGATAGATGAGTGGGGGAGAAGGAGAATCCAGAGAGCTGGGATGAGGAATGAGGGGCAGTGTGAGACTAGAATGGGGAGCTCAGAGAAGTTCCATTTGGAACAGGCGCTTGGAGAGAATGGAATAAATGGCAACTGATCAATCAACCGGCTTGGCCCTCGTTTCCTCTTCCTTTTGCCCCATTGCCTGGACTGTCCTAGCTGGGCAAGTGGCCTGGGACCTTTCCCCGAACCCCAAGCGGCTGATGAGGAGAGCCGCTGGGGCTCTTCCCCTTCTGCCCCTGGTAGATATTTTTTACACTGTCCCACATAATCTTTTGGATCATCCAGGTTCTTTATAGAACTGCCTATTTAAAAAAATATAAGTGAGCCACCAGCTACGGTATTTAACCTTTATTTTTTATAAATGTTTTTGTTTCAGCAGTTAATTTATTTATTTTAGTGACAATAAGAGGCCAGTGACAATCTATTCTGAATAAGCCACCAGACTGGCATGTAAATCCCAGCCCAGCCATGTGTGTATGGACATTCACTTCCAGGAAGGCAGACACCAGCAGAAACCGAAAGAAACATGGAGTGAAATCTTAAACTTTTGAGACAATTGACTCTAATTTTAAAGTAAGTTTTGATAAAGAAACACCTATGAATTAGGTGTGTTTTCTTTCCATTTTGTCAAAGTCATGTCAGAATCCAGAATCTGTACATTTCTCTTATAACACTCATTACTATGTATCAGATTGAATCTTTGTGTGGTTCTACCTCTCTCACTGGGACCAATTTGGTTGACCTTGAGTGACTGGTAGCGTTTTCACTCTAGGAGGTGGGTTTGGACCAACCTGGTAGTATTGTGGGTTTACTCCTGACAGGGGCTCAGGGACCACTTCCGGTGGTCTGACCTATGTAATGCCTGAGATCAAACCAGGGTCAGCTGAGTCTTCACAAGACAAGCACCTTAACTGCTGTGCCATTGCTCCAGCCCCATAGCCAGGACTAAATATATTGGCAAGTGGACAGGCCAGCATCTTCTGTAGGCCATAGAGCATATCATGCAGACAAACATTTGTGCATACTTAGCACGTAAATTTCAGTTAAGGAGTGAGTCTTAATTCATAATATGTTTTCTGTGTTTGAATGCATTTCTCGTAAATTTCCATCTTTAGTATTTTAAATGTATAACTAGGACATGTACATAATTAAACTATTTACTACACATTACACCATGGAACATAGAGCTCCCCTTAGCTTCTCCCACTCACAGGCCTCTGTCTGAGCTGCCCCTTCTTTTAGAACTCCCTCCATCACATGTGATAGGGCAGTTCATCCCTTCAAAGAGCTGACAGCCTAGAGCCCAGTAAAGGAGTTTGCGGGAAGGGGATTTGTGTTTAACCTTAGCTAAATCCAAGTGTTTCTGCTTCCAAATTAGTAAAAGCCCTAACCTTTTCTCCCCCTAATAGAACAGTATTTCTGTTTCCCTTATGAGATGATTAATTGGAATAATATATTTAAAATAACAAAAACATTACCCTCCATTTTCTTTTCTCAATTCACAGAGCTGGTCTGGATTACACCTTTCCCCTGCCCCCTCTAACCAGTGACAATCTGTTCTTTTAAATGCCTTTCATTATAACCCATCTGTTCAACATTTTCTGCACTATTCACTTATTTAACAAACATTTTCTATTGATGCATTTTCTATTGATGCATAAATATATATGCATCAATATAATATATATTTATTTTTAATTTTCTTTTTAGTGAGTCTTTGAAATTCTTAAGCTTTATAATATAAATTCTTGGGGCAGGGGAGGCTGAGAGATAGTATAGTGGGTAGGGCTCTTGCTAAGCACATGGTTGACCCTGGTTCAATCCCAGCACCATCTCTGGTCCTTTGTTATCTGCCAGGAGTGATCCCTGAGTGAAGATCCAACTGAGTGTTGTCTCGCAAACTAAAATGAAATTCAAAAATCAAAATTATTATATGAATTCCTCCAACCCCTTAGTCTATACTTTATTTGACACTAGTGCTTGAGTGGTTCATTAGTATTTAGTGAAACTGTTCACCATACAATGCAGGCAGTTTCTGTACATGCACTTCCATGACCACAAACAGGATTGCAAGCTGAAAGTTGTGCTTGTATGTAATGTCAGAGCATGGGCTCATCACTTCCTTCATCCTCATGATTAAATAATATGTTCCTAGAAGAGAAGGTGAATGAATAGGCTCTAGCTCTGTCTATGTGCAGTTACATTAGCACAGACCCAAGCAGGTTTTCAAAGAACTCTGGTTTATAAATAGAGACTCTCTCATATATACAATACCACGGCTAGATGAAATTCTAAAGTTCAAGGGAAATGACACAATTTTGAAATGAAGCTGTGTGTATACGGCACCCAGTCATCCAAATGAATGCTTGAGCGAATCATTTAGGAATGTGGTCTTTGCTAACCCAGACATTTCAAATCATTATTGGAACTATGTTCTGTGGTTCAGATGCAATTTTACTACTCATGGATGAACTGCACTATAGCAAAGCTGCACTTTAATTTGTTGCCCCTAATCAACCACAGGCTAGGAAGCCAGAGGCCAAATTGGTCAGAACTCTGTTTTAAGAATGACTAGCTTCCAACTTTAGACCAATGAAAGCGATCTACAGATAGAAATACATTTAAATGCAAGGCTTTTAGAATATTGATTTTCAAGCTCACCAAAACAGAAGATTTAAAAGCAAACAAAATTCAATGAGTTGTCCATGTAACAGAAACAATTTTCATTAGATTATCTTCTCCCTCCCCCACCCCAACACAATATTTCCTTTTTCAGGGGCGGAATACCATTTCAAAATATTAATTTTTTTTGTAGTGTGAGGAATTAAACCTAGGGTCTCACACATGCAAAACAAGTGCCATATCACTTGTGCTACTGCTACCTCCTCACCCCTTGAAAGGAACTAGACTATTTACACAGGGTCCTGAGGAAGTCACCTGTGGCTTGTCTCCTAGTTGATACAGCTCATGCAAGCCTGCAATCATAAATAGACCCAGGGGCATGTCCTCAAAGACCAGATGTCCCAAGTAATTTGGCTTCTTTCATGACAACCATTCACATGTCTGGCGTGTTCACTGTGTTCTTCTTATGAATTTTCTAATAACTTAGGATGAGGTGTCAGCCATGGAGTTCCTGGCAGAAGTGACACACACAGAGACAGAAACAGAGACAGACAGACAGACACACACACACACACACACACACACACACACACACACGTGACATGCCCCTGAGGCTGCGTGTGCATACTGTCTCTGGCTGACACTGGTGAGGAGCTGGGACTTGTATGTTCTTTGTGCATTTCTGTTGCAGTGATAATCAGCAATATGCGTCTGAAGCACCCAAAACCAATCTCTGTGATGCTCATCAGGCCTTCCCTATTTTTCTGGAACCACTCAGAACAGGGTATGTGAGTGGGTGTGGGAGGCTTAAATGCTAGAAGAATGTGGCAAAGCCAGATGTGAAATAGACCTCCCCGAGAGAAGAAGAGACAAGCAAGCACATGCTGCAGAGGGGTGGCTTTCTCACTGAAATGTGGATTTATAATATTGGGCAAGCCCACATCCAAGTCAGAATGCCTGTCCAGATTAGATGTCAAACTGGCCTGTTATCATCTCTGATTTTTACTGAGAATCTTTGAAGAAGAAAGAGTCCTTTGGGGAGCTAATTGATGCCAGGCTTGAGAATGGGACACGGATCTCCATGGCTACTTCAGAAGAATACTTCCGATAGTTTTCAACCGAGGTATCACATAAGGTTCCAACTGCAGCACACACCTTCTGAGCATAACAAAAGAGAGAAGGTTCATTGTTTGATGGCAACAGCATTAAGTATTCCATGACAGTGAGAACTGTGCAGTTAAGAGTTAATGCTATAAAATCCACAGAACTGTCCATCATAAATAAATCCAATAAAATCTGTTTAGAGAGTACTCTGGCAATACTGAAGAGCCTGTTACAAAGTCATTCAAGATCTGAGACACATAAAAAATTTTATTAGTCATCACTGAAATAAAGTGCATAAAGTTCATCTTAGAAAGATCTCCCCCCAAATGTATGCTTTTCATCTGTAGTGTCTTAAAAAGTTCCTGACCATTTTGACCATTAGTGATTTTCTAATTAATGGCTTGCTTCTTATGGTTTCTTGTAACCTGTGTTTTAGACATTAACAAGAAAGGGTGAGAAGAAATTCCCTTGGTACACTGGAGTGATAGCACAGTGGTTAGGGCAATTGCCTTGCACACGGCCGACCCGGGTTTGATTCTTCCGCCCCTCTCTGAGAGCCCGGCAAGCTACCAACAGTATCCCACCTGCATGGCAGAGCCTGGCAAGCTACCCATGGCATATTTGATATGCCAAAAACAGTAACAAGTTTCACGATGGAAATGTTACTGATGCCCGCTCAAGCAAATCGATAAACGACAGGATGCCAGAGCTCCAGTGCTGTAGCATCAGTTCTAAGTCCCCTGCACAAACCCACTGGTCACATGAGCCAGACTTTGGTGTTAAGTCTTTGCTAGAAACAGAAGAACCATTAATCTGAAGATCACTGTTATTTTCACATTGACTAAAGTAGGGTCTGAAATATGTACCAAATTCATAAACTGATGCAAAGTCTTTCCAGCTTGCTATCTTGTACAGAAAACATTATCTGGGGGACATTTTTACACTTCTAGAATGAAGCCTGCATTTTGTAATACACAAACAACATACAATCACATACTCAGTAATTACCATGAAAAAGTATGATCAAACACGTCTGCATTATGGTTTAATATTATGGTTTAATATTCTTCAAGCAGAGGCAGAGATGGTCAGGATAAGGCAGGGGACTTTTGTTCCTAGAAAAGATTTTGCTAGAGAAAAGATTTTTTAAGTGCTAACCCAGCTCCAACAAGGAACAGAAATTTTCTTTTGGAAAATGAAGTTTTAAAAAAGTGATTGTCAGATCGCTTCAGTTATCATTTTCTAGATGTCACAAAGATCTCGCCAATGCACAAATTCACCTACCTCATAATATAAAGGTCCATTGAGTACAGGTTTCTTCCCCTTTGCTCTTCCCGTGGCCCCAGGAAGTGGCTGTGCTTCACTGATCTGTAAGAGATGATCACTGAATTGGGGGAATGCTGGTAGTAACATTGGTGAATTGTCAATAACTGTATGAGTAGGGGCTACCCGGCATCATATAGAGTATTTCTCTGTTATGACCCTCCCTTGAGTTTCGCCAGGCACAATTCTCTGTAGATGTTACTTTTAGCAGTGGGTGTAGACTACCCTAGATATGACCTTTGTCTTTTACTGTTGAATCTCCTACTAAGTAACTCCTAGACTCTAGCATAGTGCTAGTGTGATCCTGACATGAAATTCTGGTGTCAGAGGATGTCATCTGAAATGATGACATTCAGAGAAAATGATCTAACCACATTAGTGAACCCAAATTTATGCTTGCTTTTACAGTATTTGTTTCAAATAACCCACCAAATTTCACCCCAAAAGCTTAATAATTCTTCTCATTCTATTTTAGGAAAAAGTGTGCAGGATGCTTAGAGATAGGAAGGGCCTGGTACCTGCTGGAGAAGTTCTTGCCAGGACACCACGCTGAAAAGTCTCCGTTGGGGAAGCTCAACAGCCTGGAGGAGGGCGCTGATGAGAAGATCATCTTCCACCTGGTCTCCAAGCACAAACGCGACAGAGCCCTTCCAATCGACCTGTTAAACCGGAAAGAATTCTATTAGAAAGACTTCAGTCAGGTTATTTTTAAGTCAACGCTTCCTACAAAAAAAAAAAAAAGATGTAAAATTTTCACTAAAGCTTACCTTAAATTAAACCCTGGCTTTAAGGAAAATGATCTTGTGATAATGTATGTGGACACTTGACTCAAGTAACCACAAGGCGGCAATATTGTGCCAAATTTCATGCAACTTGGCCAAAAGTGATTTTCTTGAGAAATTTAGGCCTAAATTTTAAGACTTTTTAAAAAAATTTGGTGATGAGAAGCAATAGATTATTCATATGTTGATAATATACATCAAGATGAAATTTCATAAGTGGGAACTTGTTTTGTTCCCACATACATCCAAAGACTCTAGCAGCATATTGAAAACTCAATAAATATTTTTTGAATATTGGCCAATATTAAATTGACTACTTTACATGAGGTAAATGCTAAATTCCTAAAATTTTTGTAAAACATAAAACTAAAAAGGCTTTTCCTCCTGGTTAGCAAAATTTCTAGTTCACAAATAATTTTTTTCACTCTCAATAAAAGCACTAAATTATTAAAACTTGGACATAAAAATTTGTACTTAATAATTTGTTTTGTATGCATGTGTGTGTGAGTAGGGGAGGGTGCATGTGAGCCACCAGGGCTGTACTCAAGGGTGTTGACTTTGGGGTTGGGGATCATTCACAGCGCTGCTCAGGGGACCATGTCTTGCCTGGAGTGGAACATGGGCTCTCTATTAGCAGGGCATCTGCTCAGTCCTCTGGGCTACCTCCTGAGCCCTAAACTTTTTTTTTCCATTTTCCTTCCTTATCCCCTTCCCATCCCTCCCCTCCTCCTTTTTTCCCTCCCTC
>JASTTN010006323.1:62394-93570 GCA_030324115.1 Sorex maritimensis | reverse complement strand
CCAATTGCGCCAAAATATCGAACCTTCACAAAGAGAAAACAGCTCTACTGAACTGGAGCATCCCACCTCCATACAACCATGACTGCATGAGGAAACAGCACAAATCCCCACAGCAAGGAGAGGACAAAGAAACGAGTCCAGAAGCCTCAGCAGGGGTCTCCCACATATATGATCTCCCTGATAAAGAATGCAGAGAAGAAATTCTGAAAATGTTCACTGAACTTAAAGAAATGGTGGAGCAGTCAGCAGAGAATTTACGGGAAGATATTAGAGCAGAAATAGGAAATCTACGTTCAGAAATGTCAGGAATAGAAATAAAAAAAACCACTGGGTGGCCTCAACAGTAGAATGGCTACAGCTGAAGATAGAATTAGTGAGCTTGAAGATGAGCAGCAGAAAGCTCACAGGCTACAACAAACATTTGGAAAAGACCTCAGAGTCCTAGGTGATGATTCCAAGAGGAACAACATAAGAATCATCGGAGTTCCAGAAGGACAGGGAGGAAACCCTAATGAGAAAGCTACAGTCAAAGAATTCATTGCTGAAAAGTTCCCAGAGTTGGACAATGGAGACGTCCAGATCCTAGGAGGCCGAGGGGTGCCAGCTAAAAGAGACTCTAATAAAAAGATTCGAAGAGGGGCCGGAGCAATAGCACAGCGGGTAGGGCATTTGCCTTGCACGCGGCCGATCCGGGTTCGATCCCCGGTATCCCATATGGACCCTCCAGCACCGCCAGGAGTAATTCCTGAGTATAAAGCCAGGAGTAACCCCTGAGCATCGCTGGGTTGTGATCCAAAAAGAAAAAAAAGACTCAAGACATATCATAGTCAGAATGATGGATGACACGGATAGGGACAAAATACTGCAAGCAGAAGGTCAAAAAAAGAAATCACATACAAAGGAGCACCCCTTACATTCATAGCAGACTTATCAGAGGAAACCCTCGAATACAGAAGACAATGTGGGTATATAGTGAAAAAACACAATGAAATGAACACCTCACCACGAATCCTCTATTCGGCTAAGCTCTCACTCAAACTCAAAGGAACCTTGCACAATTTACTGGATAAACAACAGCTTAGAAACTTCGTAGACTCAAAACTAAACTTAAAATAAGGACTAAAGGGGCTCCTGTAAGAAGATAACCCCTACAAGCAAAACATATTCCTGTAGAAAGATGGCACAAAACTCCACGACAATAATCTCTCAACGTCAATGGTCTAAATGCACCCATCAAGAGACACAGAGTATCAAAATGGATTCAGAAACTGAACCCAGCATTCTACTGACTACAAGAAGCACATATGAATGGTCAGAGCCAATACAAACTCAAAGTCAAAGGATGGAAAACAATCCTTCGAGCAAGCAACTCCCTCAAAAAAGCCAGGGTGGCCATACTTGTATCCGACAACATAGATTTCAGGTTGAAAAAAGATTAGAATGGACAGCTAAGGCCATTTCTTAAAAATCAAGTTATACGTGCAGCAGGAAGTACTCACACTCCTAAACGTATATGCATCTAATGAGGGACTAAAGAAATACTTAAAACAAATAACAGTGTTTTAAGTAATTCACTGCTAACAGATTTTAGAGAGGACATTGCTAGCAACATAATAGTAATTGGAGACTTCAACACCGCCTTATCACCTCCTGATAGATCAACAAGATCAAAACTCAGTAAGGAAACACTGGCCTCTAAGGAAGAAATAAAGGAGAGAGGGCTAATAGATCAATACAGGGCTTTGCATCCCCATAAAAAAAGAATACACTTTCTTTTCCAATGCACATGAAACATTTTCCTAAATAGATCATGCGCTGGGCCACAAAGCATACCTGCATAGAATCAGGAAGATAGAAATTGTATTAACTATCTTCTCAGATCATGATGCACTGAAGATAGACGTTAATCATGCTCAGACGCCTAGGACCAAACCATACACCTGGAAACTAAATAACTCAATGTTGAACAACGAGTGTGTCAAGAAGGAAATAGAGGAAGAAATCAAAAGGTATCTGGAAACAAATCAGAATGAAGACACGAGGTACCAGAACTTCTGAGACACAGCTAAAGCTGTGTTAAGGAGAAAATTTATAGCTTTGCAAGCATATCTCAAGAAGGAAGAAAGGGCCCACATAAATAACCTGACCTCAAAGCTCAAGATCTTAGAAAAGGATCAACAAAAGGAGCCCAAATCAGACAACTCATCAAAAAGATCATACACCACAAACAAGTGGGATTCATACAGGGATGCAAGGATGGTTCAACATTCAGAAGTCATTCAACATAATCCACCATATCAACAAAAGAAAAGATAAAAAACCATATGATGATATCAATGGATGCAGAGAAAGCATTTGACAAGATGCAGCACCTGTTCATGATGAAAAATCTCAACAAAATGGGCATAGAAGGAAACTTCCTCAAAATAGTCAAAGCCGTCTACACAAGCCTATAGCAAATATTATCCTATAATGAGGAAAACCTAAGGACCATCCTTCTAACATCAGGGACAAGGCAAGGATGCCCACTCTCACCACTTCTGTTCAATATAGTACTGGAAGTACTTGCAATAGCGATTAGGCAAAAAAAGATAGTAAGGGCATCCAGATAGGAAAGGAAGAAATCAAGCTCTCACTATTCGCAGATGATATATGATATTTAGAGAACCTCAAAATCTCTACAAAGAAACTCCTCGAAACAATAGACTGGTATAGTAAAGTCGCAGGCAATAAAATCAATACCCAAAACTCCGTGGCTTTCCTATATGCAAATAATGAGAGAGAAGAAAGCGATATGAAAAAAAAATACCCCCGTTAAGAATTATGCCTCAGTAAATCAAGTATCTCAGGATATACTTAACTAAAGAAGCGATGGACCTGTACAGAGAAAATTACAAAACGTTACTTCACGATATAAAAGAGAATGCGAGGAAATGGAAGCACATCCCCTGTTCATGGATTGGGAGAACTGACATTGTCAAAATGGCATTAATTCCCAAAGCATTATACAGATTCATTGCGATCCCTAGAAAGATACCCATGACATTCTTCAAGGAAGTGGACCACACACACCTAAAATTCATATAGAACAACAAACCCCATGAATAGCTAAGGCAATTTTGGGGCAAAAGAACATGGCAGGCATCACCTTCCCCAACCTCAAACTCTACTATGATGTGGTAATAATTAAAACTGCATGGTACTGTAACAAAGGCAGAGCAGTAGACCAATGGAACAGGGTAGAATATCCTTACATACACCCTCAAATACATGATCATCTAATCTTTGATACGGAGCAAGAAATGTAAAGTAGAGCAAGGAAAGCCTCTTTAACAAATGGTGCTGGCAACACTGGACATTAGAAGCAAAAAATGGGCTTAGACATTTTTTTAAAATTTTTTGAATTTTACAGAATCACCGCAAGACAGTTACTAGCTTTCGTGTTTGGCTTACAATCTCACAATGATCAAAAACACACATCCCTCCACCAGTGCACAATCCCCACCACCAATATGCCCAGTAAACCCTCCCTTTCTCACCCTCCCCCTGCCTCTATGGCAGACAATATTCCCCATACTCTCTCTCTATTTGGGGGCATTATATCTTGCAAAACAAACAGAGAGACCATCCTGTTTGGTCCGTTATCTACTTTCAGCATGCATCTCCCATCTCAACTGTTTCCTCCAGCCATCATTTTCTTAGTGATCCCTTTTCTATTCCATCTTCCTTCACCCCTCCGCTCATGAAGCAGTCTTCCAGCTATGGTGCAATCCCCCTGGCCCTTGTATCCACTGACTTGGGTGTCAGCCAAATGTGATGTTATTTTATACTCCACAAATGAGTGCAGTCAAAATGGGCTCAGACTTATACCTAACACCATGCACAAATGTCAGATCAAAATGGATTAAAGACCTCAACATTAGACCAGAATCCATAAGGATTGACACAAGGTCGGCAAAACCCTCCACCACATTGAAGCTACAGGTATCTTCAAAGAGGACTCACCACTGACCAGGAAAGTGGAAACAGAGATAAATTAATGACACTGCCTTAAACTGAGAAGCTTCTGTTCTACAAAAGATACAGCAACCAGAATACAAATACAGTTTACAGATGGGAAGAAATATTCACCCAATACCATGTGATAAGGGGTTAATATCAAGGATTTATAAAGAACTGGTTGAACTCCACAAGAAGAAAATATCCAACCCCATCAGAAAATAGGGCGATGAAATGAATAGAAATTTTCTCAAGAAAGAAATCCAAATGGCAAAAAGAAACATGAAAAAATGCTACTCAAAACTAATCATCAGGGAGATGCAGATCAAAACAGCAATGAGATACTATGTCACACCACACAGACTGGCCCACATCCAAAAGAACAAAAGCAACCACTGTTGGAGAGGATGCGGGGAGAAAGTGACCCTTCTACACTGCTGGTGGGAATGCCAACTGGTTCAGCCCTTTTCGAAAACAATATGGACAGTTCTCAAAAAATTAGAAATCAAGCTCCCATTTGACTCAGCAATACCACTGTTGGGAATATATGGCAGAGAAGTAAAAAAGTATAGTCAAAATGACATCTGCACTTATATGTTCATCGCAGCACTGTTTACAATAGCCAGAATCTGGAAAAAAAAAACCGAGTGCCCTAGAAGAGATGACTCGTTGGAGAAAGTTTGGTACATCTATACAAGGGAGTACTATGCAGCTGTTAGAAAAAAGGAGGTCATGAATTTTGCATATAAGTGGATCGGCATGGAAAGTATCATGCTAAGTGAAATGAGTCAGAAAGAGAGAGACAGACATAGGAAGATTGCACTTATCAGTGGAATATAGAATAACACACTAGGAGACTAACACCCAAGAATAGTGGAAATAAGTACCAGGAGGCTGATTCTATGGCTTGGAGGCTGGCCTCACATTCTGGGGAGAGGGCAACTCAGAGAAGGGATCACCAAGTATAATGCGGTCGGAGGCCATGCGGGCGAAGGGTGATGCGGGCTGAATGTGGGCTAGAGACTGAACACAGTGGCCACTCAACACCTTTATTAGGAACCACAACACCTATTTAGAGAAAGAAAACAAAAGGGAATACCCTGCCACAGTGGCGGGGCGGTGTGTGTGGAGTTGGGCTTGGGGAGGGTAGGAGGGACGCTGGGTTTACTTATGGTGGAGAATGGGCACAGGTGAAGGGATGAATTCTCAAATTTTGTGTGAGGGAAACAAGAGCACAAAGATGAGTAAATCTGTAACTGTACCCTCACTGTTATTCACTAATTAAAAATAAATAAAGGAAAAAAATTTTAAAAAAGAATCTATGGTAAACACGCACAGTGGAATATGACTCAGCTTTAAGAAAAGATAAAAAATATATAGAATCAAAGAATTTACCAACATGGAGGAATCTGGATAGTATTATCTTGGGTGAAGTTAGTTAGAAAGAGAGGGTCAGACACAGAATGATCTTGCTCATATGTGAGATATAAAGAAACAATGCAAGGGAATAACAGATGACCTAAAGCAATAGAAATTTTGGAAGGAGCTTCAGTAGGATTCGTGATTCAAGTTGAGGGCATGGAGGAACAATGCGATGATTGTGAAAGGAAGTTGGCACTATGGAGAAGTGAGTGGCACTATGATATATACAAAAAATTACATTTAACAGTGTTATAGAATACAGTGTATAAAACAAAACTAAACAATATGCCTGTTCAAGGAGGCAGACTGAGGGGAGAAGGTAGGAAACTGGGGACACTGGTAGAGGGAAGCTGACACTGGTGGTGGGGTTGGAATTGGAAGATAGTATGCCTGAAACTCTAATATAAATAGTTTACAAAATCACAGTGACTCCAAAAGAATTTTTAAGTCCTGCTTCATCTACTCCCAACCAGATTCCCATCCGGTGGGAATAAAACCGCTAAGTGGACAATGATTGAATCCATAGAGCACCAGTGTAGATCCAGGATATAGAAAGTCTTGGCAGAAAAGGCCTCACTTACAAAGACCTGACAGAATGAGATGGTAATGCTATCGCATAATAATTGTGACAAAACTTCTTGAATCCTGCATTCCTTCTCTAGATGCAAAACCAAAAAAAAAAAAAACCCTGAGGCATAGTGTTGTTGGAAAGATCATAAGAGATGATGGATGCCCTGTGCACAACGCGATGGAATGAAGGGAAGATTAGTGTTCTGGGAACAAAGAGAGTACAAGATATACCACATCCTAATCTCAGCCACTCAAATGAAAAATTCACTGGGACAGAATATCCAGAAACAATATCAACCTGAACTCCATGCACTATTAATTTCCTGGGTCTGTTGAAAATATTTCATTCTCAAAGCTATTTTTTAATTTTTTAGAATTTTTATTTAAAAAGGCTCCTCACACGATACCTGTCTGAATGCAAAGTTCCATCCCATTGAAAAATCAGAAAGACCATGCTGTTGTACAAGAAGAGAGACATCCACAACGTTGACAACTGTTGCCCAATCTGCCTGTTGTCCATCGATTACAAGTTATTCACTCCTATCATCCTCAATAGAACAGGCAGAACACTGATGAAGGACACCCATGAGAGCAATCTAGGCTTAAAAAAGGATTCAGCACAATTGACCATATACACATGGTGATCAAGCTCATTGATGTCATATGAGAGTTCAACATGCCGCTCTGTCTAACGTTCATTGATTTTTTTTTTAACTGTTGCACTAGGTTTTATTTTTTTTCCCACTGCTAACATTTATTTTTTTATTAAATCACCATGTGGAAAGTTACAAAGTTCTCAGGTTTATATGTCAGTTATACAATATTCAAACACCCATCCCTTCAGCAGTGCCCATATTCCACCACCAGAAACCCCAGTATACCCCCCGCCCCCATCCCCTACCCCCTACTGTATAACTAATGAATTTCACTTCATTTTTTCTTTACCTTGATTACATTCCATAATTCAACACAAAACTCACTATAGTTGACATAACTCTCTCTCTCTCTTTTTTTTTCTCTTTTTCCTTTTCCCTTTTTTTTTTTCTTTTTCCCCCTCATCCCCCTTCCTGCGCCTCATAGTATGGTGTACGCCACGCCACGTCGGCCAGCGTGGGGCTTTTGCTTAGTTCACAGTCCAGAGGTGGTTGCTACATTAAAAACCTTCAATATTTTCAACAAAAACTTACTGTTATTATTTGGAGTTTACCCCCCAAGTCAGACCTGTTCAAATGGAACCGATTCACATTGCTGACAATTATAAATGTTAAGACGCGCGGACGCGGCAGCGTCCGCGCGGTTTTGGATTTCTGTATAAAGTCCAGGGAATATTCTGCCAGAAATTACATAGCCCAGCTCACAGTCCCAGTGCATTGCTGTAAGAAGTCTCTGAATTCAAAGTCTTTAGGCGCAGAGGGTCCGATTCGCGCTCAGCGGCTCCGGGTTTATCTGGGCCGAGGGCGTGCCGGTTACGCCCCCTTCCCATGAGTTCCTGGGAGCCCCCAAAGTAAAATCCGAATACCTGTGGGTCTGGAATCAAGAAGATGGCGCCTGCCACATGGTGCCGCCAGCCCGCCGCTTTCCATGCAGGAAGACAGGGTGGGGAGGAAAAAAAAATCCACCCCCAGCAGCACCGAGTTGTAGCCCAGTTTGGTGTCCCAGTGCATCGCTCTCGGGTGCTGCGCTGGATGCCCGAATGTGTTACATCTTTGGAGTCAAAGTCTTTAGGCGCAGAGGGTCCCTAACGTTCATTGATTTAAAGAAGGCCTTTGAGGCACATGAAAACGTGCTCTACATCACTAATCATCAGAGAGATGCAGATCAAAACAACCACAAGATACCACCCCACACCACAGAGACGAGCACACATCCAAAAGAACAAAAGCAACCACTGTTGGAGAGGATGTGAGGAGAAAGAGACCCTTCTACACTGCTGGTGGGAATGCTGACTGGTTCAGTCCTTTTGGAAAACAATATGGACAATTCTCAAAAAATTAGAAATCCAGCTCCCACTTGACCCAGCAATACCACTGCTAGGAATATATCCCAGAGAAACAAAAAGTATAGTTAAAATGACATCTGCACTTATATGTTCATCGCAGCACTGTTTACAATAACCAGAATCTGGAAAAAACTCGAGTGCCCTAGAACAGATTGAAGAAACTTTGTTACATCTATACAATGGAATACTATGCAGCTGGTAGAAAATATGAGGTCATGAACTTTACATATAAGTGGATAAGCATAGAAAGTATCATGCTAAGTGAAATGAGTCAGAAAGAGAGAGACAGACATATGAAGATTGCACTCATCTGTGGAATATGGAATAACAGTGTAGGAGACTAACACTCAAGAATAATAGAAATTAGTAGCAGGAGGTTGAATCCATGGATTGGAAGCTGTCCTCACATTCTGGGGAGAGGGCAACTCAGATAGAGAAGGGAACACCAAGTAAAATGTGGTTGGAGGCCATGCGGGGGAAGGGTGATGCGTGCTGAATGTAGACTTGAGCCTGAACACGATAGCCACTCAACATCTTTATTGCAAACCACAACACCTATTTAGAGAGAGAGAACAAAAGGGAATACCCTGCCACAGTGGAAGGGTGGGGTGGGGGGAGATGGGATTGGGGATGGTGGGAGGGATGCTGGGTTTATTTGTAGTGGAGAATGGGCACTGGTGAAGGGATGGGTTCTCGAACTTCGTATGAGGGAAACAGGAGCACAAAAATATATAAATCTGCAACTGTACCCTCAAAAAAAATAAATAAAATAAATAAGTAAATAAATTTAAAAACTCTAAAGAAAAATAAAAATAAAGAGGGCCTTTGATTCTGTTGAGACTGAAGCGGTCATCGAAGCCCTAGCTAAACAGCATATTCAAATTCAATCCATCAAGATCCTCGGCGAGCTGTATTACAATTCACCACCAGAATCTCAGCACTCTACAAAGAAGTGTTCATTTATGTAAAGAGAGGGGTTCAGCAGGGTGATACCATTTCACCGAAACTCTTCAGTGCCACCCTGCAAAACATCATTCGATGACTGGAATAGGAAGGATTGGGAGTGAAGATAGATGGTCGGCAACAACACCGCCTCCACTTTGATGATGACAACATTCTCCTAACACCAAATATCAGCCAAGCAGTGCAAATGCTTGCGACTTCGACCATGAGTGTGGGAAGGTCAAACTATAGTTGAATCTCAGGAAGACAATGTTCATGAGAAACAAACTAGTTCCTTATGTCTCATTAACTTGCAAAGGAATGAACATCTCCGAATACAATAGTTATGTGTATCTAGGTCGAGAACTCAACATGACGAATGACCTGGCACCTGAACTGTGCAGGAGGAAGAGAATGCGTGGAACACCTTCAAGTGCATGGAAGAAGAGGTTAAGAGGATGAAGAACCCCGGCTCTGGGCACTTCTTTTCGACTCCACCGTTTTTCCTGCACTAACATAGGCTTCACAGACCTGGGCCATACGCAAACAGGATGAGAACGTTATTCGTGTATCCCAACAAGCAATGGAAAGAGCCATGCTAGGAGTATCACATTTCACTCAAGTGAGAGAAGGAATCAGGAGGTCCAACCTCCATTGATGATCAAGAATCATGGATGTTGTCTTGTTTGCCAAGGGGTCAAAAAGCAAATGGGCCAGACACGTAACGCAATTCAGAAATAACCACTAGACTAGAGCTGTTACAGACAGGATTCCACCGAACGTCAAAAGACCGCATGGCCGCCCACCTACAAGATGGCCAGACTTCTTCACCAAACACTTAATAATGGTTTGAGGTTCTTCGGGATCCTAGAGTGAGCAGACACCATTGGGCTAAACTAGAACATTACAGGGATGAATGCAGACATTACTGTCGCCAGCTCGAGGAAATCGATGAATAATGGGATGACAAGTGAGATAAGTGATTAAAAATTGCATGATCTACAAAGTTACAGGTAGTTTAATTTAGGCATAAAATACTTCAATACCAATCCCTCCACCGGTGTCAATACCCCTCCACCACTGTTCCCAAATATCCTGATTGCACCACCCTACATGACACAGGCACATGACTAAGTTTCCAAGACTGACACTTAGATTCCATGTTCTCAGTTCTGTCAAGTCTGTGTTTTGGATATATGACTAGATCTCTCACTCCTATCGCTGGCATAACAAAAGCCCTGAAGCCTATTGACCCATTACTTCTAGTTCTCTTCTGCCCTCTTCATTTTCTTCTTTCTCTGTCCCCATCTTTCTAAACACTAAAGGTTCCCAGATATTAGAAATGATTACTGTTCTGAAGTCCTGGATCCAAACTTTGTCCTCCGTGTGACAATAGTATTTTTAGTTTGAATTTTTCTCATATACAAACTGGGCATTCTAGACCTTCAGGAACCATGTGTACATTCAAAGAAAATAACATAGAATGAAACTCTGGAGCCATAGAGAGAGAGAGAGAGAGACTCACCAAAGAATTGAGTACTCTTGTTTTATTATAATCATACAGATCTTAATCAAAAGAATAGGAAGGCAACTTGGATAAAATCATATTACCTATTTCCTGGAGAAAAGTTGAAAATTGATATTTGGTAGAACACTCTGCTTAGCTGGGATAACAGCTCTCCCAAATGATAAGAGGTATAGCAGATGAATAGGATATTCAGAGAGGCCCCTCCTACTTGGTTTACATTCTCCATAAAACACCAACTTGATAATGCGTCATTCACAGATCACCACCATGAAGTTTAAGATCCTTCTCCACCTTTTTCTTCTGGTCACTCTCCTAGGACTCGAAGCAGAAGCATCATTTGGTGAGTATGGAACCTGGGAGCTCAAAGGGAATAGGGAATACGAGGGGAAACAGAAGCACAAAGAAAGTCCATTTCTCATTTCATAGGAAGTGATTCAATTCTATTCATCAAATACAAGTTCGACTCAAATAAATGCCAGGAAATAAATATACAGATGAGCTTCTGTCAATGAGCAAAATGCAAGGTCCAGGACCATAACAAAGGCACAGCGTGTAGGGCATTTTCCTTGCATGCAGTTGAGCAGTGTGTGATTCCCCAGAACCCCATAGGACCCATGAGTTGGCCAGAGTTATCCCTGATCTCAGAGTCAGGAGTAATTATTGAGGACCACACGTGTGACTCCCTGCTCTGCCTCCTAATAAAACCCAAATGAAAACAAAATGACAGACCCAGGTTTGTCAGATCAATGTACCTGGAAGATAGATAGAAAATACTGGATGGTAAAGTGCTCTGAAAGGGGAAGAGAAAGTGAGACTTTGAAGAGGAGAAGTAAACTCTAATCCTGAAGGGGAATAAGGACAGAAGAGGGAAAGGAGAACAGAAGAGCTGTAATGGAACAGTGGCAGGCTTAGTTTAGCCAAGTCACACCTACTTGTAAGGTAAGGCCTCTTTCAGGAGCACTTTCTTCAATTTAAAAACTGCCCATTGAACCACTATGACAATATTTGTTGGAAATGATCGCTTCGGAAAATATTTAAGTACTGATGTGTACTGAAAATAGACTAAGGACCTAACATTAATGCCTCTTAGTATTTTTAATGGAAATCATAATACCAAAAGTTGGAGAGAGGGAAAGAAGAATTGTACCTGCCACAGAGGCAGGGAGTAGGATCGGTGGGGATGGCAAGAAAGACACTGGGAACAATGGTGGTGGAAAATGTGCACTGGTGAAGGGATGGGTGCTCGAGCATTGTGTGACTGAAATGTAATCTTGCAAGTTTATCACTATATCTCATGGTGATCCAATAAAACTTATTTTTATAAAATTTTAAATGAATTGAGTGGGGCTGGAGTGTTAGTACAGCGGGAAGGGCGTTTGTCTAGTACGTAGCCAACATGGGTTTGATTCCCAGTATCCTATAAGGTCACTCGAAGACCTCCAAGAGCAATTCCTGAAGTGCAAAGCCAGGAGTAACCTCTGTGCATTGCAGAGTATGACCCAAAATGCAAAAAAACAAAAGAGAGAATGAATGCTGAAGATAGGTTGTTGCAACAATGTTGCAATTTTACCAGAGAGTCAGAAGCACTTTACTGGCAGAAGAAATATACATTTTAGGGGGAGGATCACAGGACTGCCTCCGGAGGTTTTGTGTTATGGCCTGTCCAAGAGCAGCCTGTTCAACCTCCTTTTATTTATTAAATTAACATACAAACCAATCATATTCAGCCACATGGCGAATATGCAAATCAACCAACCAAAAGAGTAACCGCCATTTAAAGTTACAGTAACTAAAACATAAGCCGTTTACATCCAGGCCTAGCTAGGCCTGAGATTATGGGATGTTGTATACCAACAGTAGGTAAAGGGATATGCATGATAAACTTTTAGTATCTATATTGCAAGTGATAATGCGAACGTAGAGAGAGAAAGAGAGAAAAAGAAAGGGAGATAGAAGAAAAGTGTCTACAATAGACACTGGCAAGGGTATGGGACTGTTTAGGAAACAGAAGGGTAACAGAAGACAATAGAGGTAGGAAAGACACTGGAAAATGGACGAGTGTTTAAAAACAAGTTTGTACTGTGCATCTCATGGTGATTCCATGAAAAAAATAATGAAGGAAGGAAGGAAGGAAGGAAGGAAGGAAGGAAGGAAGGAAGGAAGGAAGGAAGGAAGGAAGGAATAAACTGCCCAAAGAAATGGGGAAGTGAAATATACATATTAAACAACCCAATGACATGAGAACAGCAGGACTTTCCAAGATTTGTGAATAATCAGAAGACTCCCTTGAAAACACATTTTGAAATAAGCTATTAAAAAACATAAACTTTCTGTATAATTTAAAAAGATAGAAGAATGACGAGAAACCAGAACTTTCTCTAATCTTTCGCAATGTTGTTGTGGCCACATGCGCTGATACTCAGGGCTTGCTCATGGCACTGCACTACCTAGCGGTGCTCAGGGGACCATATAGGATGATAGAGATAGGACCCAGGTAGTCTGCGTGCAAGACAAGCACCCTCCCCAGTTCTCTCTCTCCAGCCCAGCTTTGTTACATCTTCCCTGCAGAGACCATCACGTTTGGCATTCAGACGAGTAGCCTAGCTCACTGCAGGTACACATACTCATAAAACTATAGGCTATAAACTCTTATATAAAATGAGATGCTAAATCTTCCAATAAACCAATAAGCAAGTAATTCTCCAGGATTCGATTTTGACCCAGCAGTAGCAACTGCAGCATCTTGTGAGAACCTTTACTGATTTCAGTCTTTCTGGGTCAGAAACTCTGAGTGTATGTGTCACATCTGATTCAATAAGCCTTCACAGTTTTGGAAGGACCACTCAACTTTTCAAAACCTCGCTGAGAGACAAAAAAGCAATCAATAGAACATGCACACAGGAGGAGTCAGACACTTTAGTTCAAGTTCTTGCATCCATTTTTTATTGAGTCACCAGAGATACACAGGTACAACACTGTTCAGAGCCAGATTTCAGCAATACATGTTCCAATACCCATCCCTCTATACTGCACGTTTCTCATCAGCAATGTCCCAACTTTCCCTGTTGTCAACCCGACCCCCACAGCCTGTCTCCTTGGCAGGTACTTTCTCTCTTCCTCCCTCTCTCTCCCTCGCTCTCCCTTTCACTCCCTCCAACTCATTCTACTTCCTTTTCTCACTTTGCTCTTCGGCTATGCAATACAGATACTGAGAGGTTACCATGTTTATCCCTTTACCTCCTTTCAGCACACAGTTAATAATCCAGAGTGATTATTTTCAACTATCCTTGTAATAGTGGTCCCTTCTCAAACCTGAATGTTTCTCCCTCAGCACTTGGAGCAGGCCTCCATTCATGAAACAATCATCTTGGCTCCTGTTTCTACTCTCCTTAGTTATTAGTCTCATTATGTTTTTTATATCCCACAAAAAAGTGCACTCATTCTATGTCTGTCTCTCTCCTTCTAATTTCACTCAGCATGATTTGCTCCATGTACATCCATTTACAAATCTCACATCCCTTTTTATATGCTCCATGCCCTGGGAGTATCCCTTAAGCCTATACGTACTTAACCCTACAATTTTTGACACTGTAAAATCAGATCAATGCTTTACTTAAGTTTGTTTACCACCACGTGTGAATCACTCAGTGTAACCTAACTCATAATAGTTTTCTGACTGGGAATTGGAGTGATAGTACAGTGGGTAGGGCATTTGCCTGACATGCATCATCAGAGTTCCATTTCTGGCACCTGTATGGTCCCCTGAGCCCATCAAGAGAAATTCTTGAGTGTCGAACCAGGAATAATCGCTGAGCACTGTATGACTTCCCCACCAAAAAATATTAGATTCCTCACTTTCAATATCTTTTCTTGAAATGAAACTATAATGAAGGTATATTAAATGTAAAGGCGTGTTATACACTGATGACAGAATCAATTCTGTAGCCTGGCGTTTTATTCTCAGTAAAGAAAGTGTAAGTCAAGAGAACATAAATCTATCAACCAGCAAGCCTGCGACAATATATTAGAGAAGGACCCTAGAGGAAACCTTCCTAAATATAAAAGAACAAAACGGACCAAAAATAGAATCAGAATCAAGAAAGGTAGTAAAAAGAAAGAAGAATATTATTGAAGAATAGAGACAGGGAAATGGATTCTTCAAATATACAAAACTTAGTGTCCTTCCCACTGAAAACACACGCAGTACGTGAACAGGTGCACACACCAGTTGATAAAGAAGGGATCGCTTTCCTCATTCCTGATGTGAGGGAACTGGGTGGTCTTTAGTTTTAATGACATGGATGGCCAGAGGGTCAGGTCTGAGAGAATTAGACGCAGCAGGATTCCAGCCCTGCAGCACCCCCTGGAAGAGTCCAACCTGGGGCTGCCATGACTCAGGTGTCTGACGACCATCGCCCCATGCCCTACTCTACACCTCATCTGGACTGAGAGTTGGCGGATGAACCATGGTTGGGAGGGACACATGGGCTAGGAGTGGGGAGATGAGCTCTGCTACTATGGAAAGACTCATGGATGTTCTCACGGGCCCTGGCATATGGGTCCTAAAGAAAGGTAATCTTTCTCCTGTCTCTTCCGCCCTGTCTCTTTATAGGTTCAGAACCTAAACGGAAGCCAGAAAAGTGTTCACTTCCTCGTGAAACGGGACATTGCAAAGCTTCATTCCTGAGATGGTTTTACAACTCAACTAGTAATCGTTGTTCAAAATTTATCTATGGAGGCTGTGAGGGCAATGACAACAACTTTAGAACGAAAATAGACTGTGAGAAAGCATGCATGTAAAGCAAGCTTTAGGTGTGAATATATCCTCCCCGGAGAGATACTCTATGATAATTAAAAGATTTTGCAGGGAATAAGTGAAATCTCCTCTATCCAAATTAATTCTCTCTGCAAGGTGCCTATATTCACTCCTCTCTGTGCCAACAACCTTTACAAATACTGCACGTATATTGAAAGCCTCAGACTTTCTTTCTCAAATACATAACAACATACAAATAATACACTGAGGAAACCTGAAAGTGTTCGGTCATCCACGCTTAGTCTGCATGGCAGCAGAGTCCTCAGAGAAGAAAAACTTTAAGGAAAAGAGTGAAAGGTGAAAATCTTTAGAATCATTCAGACAATGATGAAATATACAGACTGGGGCGATAGAACAGCTGCTAGGGCATTTGCCTTGCACGTGGCCAACCCGGGGTTGATTCCTCCGTCCCTTTTGGAGAGCCCGGCAAGCTACTGAGAGAATTCAGTCCACACAGCAGAGGCTGGCATGCTAACCGTGACGTATTCAATTTGCCAAAAACAGTAACAATAAATCTCACAATGGAGACGTTACTGGTGCCCACTCAAGCAAATACACTACAGTGCTACATAATAATTTTCATTAAATTGCTAATGTGGTATATCAGAAAAAAAAAGGATCTGACTGTCCAATTTTCTATTTCCATTAGCACAGGGAAGCCAATTCTATTCATACCTATATCATGTAATTGAGGGATTTTTTAATTTATTTATTTTTAATTAGTGAATCACCGTGAGGGTACAGTTACAGATTTATACAATTTTGTGCTTATGCTTCCCGCATACAAAGTTCGGGAACCCATCCCTTCACCAGTGCCCATTCTCCATCACCAGTAAACCCGGCATCCCTCCCACTCTCCCCAATCCCATCTCCCCCCACCCCACCCTGCCACTGTGGCAGGGCATTCCTTTCTGTTCTCTCTCTCTAATCAGCTGTTGTGGTTTGCAATAAAGGTGTTGAGTGGCCACTGTGCTCAGTCTCTAGCCCTCATTCAGCCCGCAACTCCCTTCCCCCACATGGCCTTCAACTACATTATAGTTGTTGATCCCTTCTCTGATTTGCCCTTTCCCCAGAATGTGAGGCCAGACTCCAAGCCATGGAGTCAACCTCCTGGTACTTATTTCTACAATTCTTGGGTGTTAGTCTCCCACTCTGTTATTCTATATACCATAGATGAGTGCAATCTTTCTATGTCTATCTCTCTCTTTCTGACTCATTTCACTTAGCATGAAACTTTTCATGTCGATCCACTTAAATACAAAATTCATGACCTCCTTTTTTCTAACAGCTACATAGTATTCCATTGTATAGATGTACCAAAGTTTCCTCAACCAGTCATCCGTTCTAGGGCATTCGGGTTTTTTCCAGATTCTGGCTATTTTAAACAGTGCTGCGATGAACATACATGTGCAGATGTCGTTTCGATTATACTTTTTTGCCTCTCTGGGATATATTCCCAGAAGTAGTATTGCTGGGTCAAATGGGAGCTCAATATCTAATTTTTTGAGAATCGTCCATATTGTTTTCCAGAAAGGCTGAACCAGTCGGCATTCCCACCAGCAGTGTAGAAGGGTCCCTTTCTCCCCATATCCTCTCCAACAATGGTTGCTTTTGTTCTTTTGGATGTGTGCTATTCTCTGTGGTGTGACGTGGTACCTCATGCTTGATTTGATCTGCATCTCTCTGATGATTAGTGATGTAGAGCACTTTTTCATGTGCTTTTTGGCTATTCGTATTTCTTCCTTGGAAAATTTTCTGTTCATTTCTTCACCCCATTTTTTGATGGGGTTGAATCACAGTGAGGTATGGAGTTAGAAAGTTGTTCATGATCAAAGTCTCAGTCATATCACATTCCAACCCTCATCCTAATCCAGGGAATTAAAGTTCAGAAAGATCAACTACTTGTCCAAAATCTCTAACCTCTGAAAGGAAGCAGGTGATTGAATCAAAGTCAGACTCTAGAACGCACATTCTCAGTAGTTCCCCACCAGGCTGTAGTCAGAGTCAATTCTACCCAGGAGAGCCCAAGCTCTGCTCGCCTCTCCTTCCTGGAACACCAGCAGCACACACATCCGCAGAGTTGGCACTGGGCTGCTATATGTAGGCAACCAAACCATTCACGGTTTTGTAAGCCAGGGTGCCCATAATTAAATTGAAACGCATGTCCACAAAGTCTGAGATGGCACTTACTTCGAGAGAGCGGGATGAAACCATCACAGTGCTGAGGACAGGCTGTTTTCTGAATTTCATTCCCATGGTCCTGCCATCTGCTGGAGTCAAGCAAAGGATCAACCATTAACTGAGCAGATGCCTAAGTACTCGCTCCTTCTCTGGGCTCCCAAATCACATTCAGTCCCAAGGGCAACTACACAGAGAAATTTAACAACCTTCCTTTTTTCCCTACACATGAAAATCATTGTTACACACACGACACAATTAACACATACACAGACACAGCAGAGAGAGAGAGAGAGAGAGTATGCAGATTTCTATAAGCCACTATGATTTGGGTTGCCTTATTAAGCAATACGACAATGGATAACAGATCAAAAAATCAACTTAAATGGATGTTTCTCAATTCTGGTTCTCGGAAGTCCCTAGCTCTACTATGCATAAGCCCACGGAGAAAATCTCCAACAAAAGACAAAATGTGGTTCATTTAAGAAATGAAGACATCTCCTGGCAGTTTTTGGCTTTTTTCTCTAGATATAGATATATATATATACACAAAAATATAAAGATCATACTTTCTTCCCTAGTTGCAGGACTCAAGGGTTTTTCTGCTACCACAATGCCCCATACTGTCTATTTTGAACATACCAGCAGATGGTCCTTTAAGTTCTTCAAACGAACTATTTCCCTGAAGATAGTAAATAAGAAAATAGAGAGTAAAATAACCGAGGGAAGAGGCGCATTAAGAGGGGGTCGTTGCTTAAAGTCCAGAGGCATCTCTGCAGGGAGCTGCTCAGTTCAGAGATTCCTTTTGTGTCTGTGGATCATGGCCATTAAGGAGATTAAGTAGCAGTCAGAATCAGTTTGTGGGATTGACCTCAGGGTCCTATGGGGGCCAGGAGATGGGAGGGACTGGTCCATCCCCTATCTCTTGAGGCCTGAGATTGCCATCACTGAACCCGTGTACCTTCATTTCTCCATGGGTTGTGGAAGTTGGTGGCCGCGGGACCATTTTAGGGTACAAGTAGAGGGACGATGCCTGTCCATATCTGAGGCTCCCCGGTGAAGGCGGACTGGCTTAAAGTCCAGATGCATCTCTGCAGAGAGTTACTGATTTCAGAGATTCTTTTGTGTGTGTCTTCACAATCCAAAATCGCTGCCACACCCGTGGCCTAACTCCACCATCTCAGGATGGCACTCACCGAGATACAATTTGTTGAAAATTCTGGTATGCGGGTTTTGTGACTAAAATCTCCATGCTTTCCCAGAGTTCTGGTGGGCTATCTCTCCCCACTTCCCAATTTTCATGGAAGCACTGGCAGTCACCCCCACGAACCAACTACAGCACCACCATGTAAGTTCTACCACCAGTATTCCTTCAGAGACCCATAAAAAACAATCTTGAAAGAGTCACTGAACTTCCCAGCACTTCGTGCCTGTGCACTGCACACAGGACCTGATCTCAACCCAGCATCCAGAGGGCAGGGACCTTCATCCAGGTGTGCCGGTCTGATATTTTGGGGCCAGAAGGGGCATGGCCTCTGTGGTAGTGTGCCTGGCTTCCGCTACAGGGAAGGTCATCGGGGTGGGAGGCAGCGACCGCTTATGCAGCCGCAGTTATTTTCCCCTGTTTTAGTACACTTGACAGGCATCCCAATCCCCGTTACCTAAGTTTGTGGCGACCTCCCCAGCTACCTCTAACAGAAAAGGCAAACAAGCCACTAGCCTACTCCAATTGCTACAAAATATCAAATCTTCACAAAGAGAAAACAACTCTAGTGAACTGGATCATCCCACCAGCATACAACTCTGACTGCATGAGGAAACAGCACAAATCCCCACAGCAAGGAGAGGACGAAGAAACAAGTCCAGAAGCCTCAGCAGGGGTTTCCCACAAACATGATCTCTCCGATAAAGAATTCAGAGAAGAAATTCTGAAAATGTTCACCGAACTTAAAGAAATGGTTGCGCAGTCAGCGAAGAAATTATGGGAAGAAATGAGAGCAGAAGGTGGAAGACTGCTCGGATCCCCCCCGCGGCCAGGTCCTGGGGCCCCGGAGACCAAAGACCCCGCCCGTCGGTCTCGCGCCTCTGAGTCTCCCTGCAGCGGACCTGACCCCTCCCATCTCTATAAGGTTGTAAAGGCGTATCCACACATACGGGGGCGTGGGCTCAAAAGGGGGCGTGGCCTCCTTCTGGAGCGGCTGAAGATATTTTTCCCACTCAATGCATTGTGCTCTGCCCTTAATCGATAGAATCTATCCCTCTGAAGAATACCCTGGTCATCTTAGTCACTATATGTTAATAGTCAACTGACCTAGCCTATCCTCATTTCACAAAGACTGTTAATGAACTCATCGAGCCGCACATAGAGTCCTTTGCAAAAAGATCATATCCCCACAATTTCTCTTGAGACCCCTCTCAAGCTAAGGAGAGCGCCTTATATTAAAACCCATATCAACATGAAGAAACAGCGAAAATCCCCACCACCAGCAGAGATGGAAGGGAGGATCTCTGCAACCCCAGCAATGACTCCCCAGAAATATAGTCTCCCCTCTGATAAAGAATTCAGAGAGGAATTCGTGAAGATGGTTGAAGAACTCAAAGCAACTGTGGAGCGAACATCCAATAAATTACGGGAGGATATGAATGCAGCATTGGAATGATCCACCAAGATAATCCAGGAAGAAATGAGAGCAGAAATTTCAAAGCTACGAACAGAAGTGACACAACTAAAAGAATCGGTAGATGAAATAAAAAACTCAGTAGGAGCCCTTAACAGTAGAATGACTGCTGCCAAAGAAAGAATCAGCGATCTTGAAGACGAGCTGCAGAAAGCATATAGGAAACAACAAACAATGGCAAAAGACCTCAAAATGGCTCTAGAGCGAATTAGAGTCCTAGGGGATGACCTCAAGAGAAAGAACATACGAATCATTGGAGTACCAGAACCACAGGGGAACAATCTTATTGAAAAAACACAATTAAAGACATCATTGCTAAGAAATTCCCAGAGCTAGAAAATATGGAAATCCAGATCCAAGGAGTCCGAAGGGTACCAGCTAAAAAGGACCCAAATAAAAAATCCCCAAGGCATATCATAGTCAGAATGATGGATGCTATGGATAGAGACACAATACTGCAAGCAGCAAGATCAAAGAAGGAGATCATATACAAAGGAGCACCCCTTAATTCACAGCAGACCTATCAGAAGAAACCTTCCAAGCCCGAAGACAATGGTGGGATATAGTGAAAAAACTCAATGAAATGAATGCCTCACCAAGAATACTTTACCCGGCTAAACGCTCAATTAAACCTGAAGGAACCATAAACTATTTCACGGAGAAACAACAGCTCAGAAACTTCACAGACTCAAGACCAAATTTAAAAGAAGAACTCAAAGGGCTACTATAAAACAAGGAAAAAGACCTATAAGAACAACAAACCCTACAGAAAAATGGCACAAAATCCCATGACAATAATTTCTCTTTGTGTGTGTGTGTGTGTGATTCTTTTTTTTATTTTATTTTTTTATTTTTAATTAGTGAATCACCGTGGGGGTACAGTTACAGATTTATACAATTTTGTGCTTATGCTTCCCTCATACAAGGTTCGAGAAACCATCCCTTCACCAGTGCCCATTCTCCACCACCAGTAAACCAATCATCCCTCCCACCCTCCCCAAACCCATCTCTCCCCACACCACCCTGCCACTGTGGCAGGGCATTCCCTTCTGTTCTCTCTCTCTAATTAGCTGTTGTGGTTTGCAATAAAGGTGTTGAGTGGCCACTGTGCTCAGTCTCTAGCCCTCATTCAGCCCACAACTCCCTTCCCCCACATGGCCTTCGACTACATTAGAGTTGGTGATCCCTTCTCTGACTTGCCCTTTCCAAGAATGTGAGGCCAGCCTCCAAGCCATGGAGTCAACCTCCGGGTACCTATTTCTACAATTCTTGGGTGTTAGTCTCCCACTCTGTTATTCTATATACCATAGATGAGTGCAATCTTTCTATGCCTGTCTCTCTCTTTCTGACTCATTACACTCAGCATGAAACTTTCCATGCCAATCCACTTATACGCAAACTTCATGACCTCATTTTTTCTAGCAGCTGCATAGTATTCATTGTATAGATGTACCTAAGTTTCTTCAACCAGACATCTGTTCTAGGGCACTTGGGTTTTTTCCAGATTCTGGCTATTGTAAACAGTGCTGCGATGAACATATAAGTGCAGATGTCATTTCTACTATACTTTTTTGCTCCTCTGGGATATATTCCCAGCAGTGGTATTGCTGGTTCAAATGGGAGTTCAACATCTAGTTTTTTAAGAAGAGTCCATATTGTTTTCGAAAGGGGCTGAACTAGTCGGCATTCCCAGCAGCAGTGTAGAACGGTCCCTTTCTCCCCACATCCTCTCCAACAGTGGTTGCTTTCGTTCTTTTGGATGTGTGCTAGTCTTTGTGGTGTGAGGTGGTATTTCATGGTTGTTTTGATCTGCATCTACCTGATGATTAGTGATGTAGAGCACGTTTTCATGTGCCTTTTGGCCATTCGTATCTCTTCCTTGGGAATGTTTCTGTTCATTTCCTACCCCATTTTTTGATAGGGTTGGATGTTTTCTTCTTGTAGAGTTCAAACAGTACTTTATATACCATTGATATCAACCCCTTATCTGATGGGTATTGTGTAAATATCCTTTCCCATTCTGTGGATAGTCTTTGTATTCTGGTCACTGTATCTTTTGCGGTGCAGAAGCTTTTTAGTTTAATGTAGTCCCATTTGTTGATCTCTGTTTTTACTAGATTGCTTAGTTCCATGTCATCTTTGAAGATACCTTTATCTTCAATATCGTGGAGGGTTTTGCCGACCTTGTCTTCAATGTACCTTATGGTTTGTAGTCTGATGTTGAGGTCTTTAATCCATTTTGATCTGACTTTTGTGCATGGTGTCATGTCGGGGTCTAGGCCCATTCCTTTGCATGCGGTTTTCCAGTTGTGCCAGCACCTTTTGTTAAACAGGCTTTTCTTGCTCCACTTCACATCTCTTGCTCCCTTATCAAAGATTAAATGATCATACATTTGAGGTTGTGTGTAGGGATATTCCACCATGTTCCATTGGTCTTCGGCTCTGCCTTTGTTCCAGTACCATGCAGTTTTAATTGTTACCGCTTTGTAGTAGAGTTTAATGTTAGGGAGGGTGATGCCTCCCATCATCTTTTTCCCAGGAATTGTTTTAGCTATCCGTGGGCGTTTATTGCTCCATATAAATTTCAGGATTGCTTGATCCGTTTCTTTGAAGAATGCCATGGGTATCCTTATAGGGATCGCATTAAATCTGTATAATGCTTTGGGGAGTATTGCCATTTTGACAATGTTTATTCTCCCTATCCATGAGCAGGGGATATGTTTCCATTTCCTCATGTCCTCTTTTATTTCATGGAGTAGCGTTTTATAGTTTTCTTTGTAGAGGTCCTTTACTTCTTTAGATAAGCTGATTCCAAGGTATTTGATTTTCTGAGGCACGATTGTGAACGGGATTGCTTTTTTCATGTCCCTTTCCTCTGTCTCATTGTTTGCATATAGGAAGGCCATGGATTTTTGGGTATTGGTTTTGTAGCCTGAAACTTTACTGTATTAGTCTATTGTTTCTAAGAGTTTCTTAGTAGAGACTTTAGGCTTCTCTAGATATAGAATCATATCATCTGCAAGTAGTGAGAGTTTGGTTTCTTCCTTTCCTATCTGGATGCCCTTAATCTTTTTTTCTTGTCTAATAGCTATCGCAAGTACTTCCAGTACTATATTGAAGAGGAGTGGTGAGAGTGGGCATCCTTGTCTTGTGCCTGATCTTAGAGGAAAGGCCCTTATTTTTTCTCCATTGATGATAATGCTTGCCGTAGGCTTGTGATTGATGGCTTCGACTATCTTGAGGAAAGTTCCTCCAAACCCCATTTTGGTGAAGGTTTTCATTATGAAAGGATGTTGAATCTTGTCAAATGCTTTCTCTGCATCTATTGATATCATCATATGGTTTTTATATTTACTTTTGTTGATATGATGGATTTTGTTGATGATTTCCGAATGTTAAACCATCCTTGAATCCCCGGGATGAATCCCACTTGGTCATGGTGTATGATCTTTTTTGATGAGTTGTTGGATTCTATTTGCTAGTATTTTGTTGAGGATCTTTGCATCGGTGTTCATCAAGGATATTGGTCTATAGTTTTCTTTGTTAGTGGTGTTTTTTTTTTGCTTTTGGTATTAGGGAGATATGTGCCTCGTAGAAAGTGCTTGGAAGGGTTCTTGTCTGTTCAATTTCCTGGAAAGGCTTGAGGTGAACTGGCAACAAATCTTCTTTAAATGTTTGGAAGAATTCGCCAGTGAATTCGTCTGGACTTGGGCTTTTGTTTTGGGGAAGAATTTTGATTACAATTTCTATTTCCTTGATATTTATGGGCCTATTCTCGTATTTCAAGTCTTCTTGGTTCAATCTTGGGAGATTTTAGGAGTCAAGGAATTCGTCCATTTCTTTTAGGTTCTCTTGTTTCGTGGCATACAGACTTTCAAATGTAGTCTCTGATGATATTTTGAATCTCCTTGGTTTCTGTTGTGATGTCCCCTTTTACATTTCTGATTCCGATTATTAGGGTTTTTCTCTCTTTCTTTCTTTGTGAGTCTTGCTAGCGGTTTATCAATCTTATTTAATTTGTCGAAGAACCAGCTCTTTGTTTCACTGATCTTTCGGATTTTTTTTACGGGTTTCCGTATCATTAACTTCTACTCTAAGTTTTATTATTTCTTTCCTTCGATCTGGTTAGGGTTCCTTTTGCTGGTCCTCTTCTAAGATTTTGAGCTGCAAAGTCAATCTATCTATACAGGCCCTTTATTCCTTTTTGAGGAAAGCTTGCAGAGCTATAAATTTCCCCTTAATACAGCTTTAGCTATGTCCCATAGGTTCTGGTAGCTTGTGTCTTCATTCTCATTTGTTTCAAGGTATTTTTTGATTTCTTCCTTGATTTCCTTCGTGACCCACTCATTGTTCAATAGTGAGTTGTTTAATTTCCAAGTGTTTGTTTAGGTTCTCCGCGTCTGTGCGTGATTAATTTCCATCTTCAGTGCATCATGGTCTGAAAAGATAGCTGATACAATTTCTATCTTCCCGATTCTATTAAGGTATAATTTGTGACCCAGAACGTGGTCCTTTTTGGAAAATGATCCATGTGCGCTGGAAAAGAATGTGTATTCTTTCTTTTTGGGTATATAGCCCTGTATAGGTCTATTAGCCCTGAATCTTCCATTTCTTCCTTCAGAGCCATTGTTTCCTTGCTGAGTGTTGTTCTTGTCGATCTATCCAGAGGTGATAAAGCAGTGTTGAAGTCTCCTACTACTATCATGTTGCTAGTTATGTCCTCCTTGAATTCTGTTAGAAGTTCTTTTAAGTATTTAGCTGGTCGTTCATTAGGTGCCTATACATTTAATAGTGTGATTTCCTCCTGTTGTACATATCCTTTGATGAATAGGAAATGACCTTCGCTATCCCTCTAATCTTTTTCAGGCTGAAATCTATGTTGTAGGATACTAGTATGGCCACCCCCGCTTTTTTGAGGGAGCTGTTTGCTTGCAGGTTTGTTTTCCATCCTTTGATCTTGAGTCTGTGTTTGTTCTGACTATTCAGATGTGTTTTTTGTAGGCAGCAGAAAGTTGGGTTTAGTTTTTGAATCCATTTTGCCACTCTGTGCCTCTTAATTCGTGCATTTAGACCATTACCATTAAGAGAAATAATTGATCTGCGTTCCCCGAGTTCCTGAAGCCGCCCCCTGCGCGGCCCACGCACCCTGTCTTCAGATCTGGCTCGGTAACCTCGCCTGCCCATCACGTACCAAGACCATCCCATCCCCCCCCCGCTCTCTAACAGAAAGACACTGGGGGCGTGCCCTGTGTCTTAGTGTGCGTGGCCTCAAAGTGTCGTGAACTCCTGTCGGAGCAGCGGCCGCTAATGCGGCAGCACTTATTATTTACTACATCAACTCAATCACTACTGTGTATTTCTTTGAAAATTCACTTTTGTGATCTCAACCACTTATGCAAAATAGCCATTATTTTAGTTTGACACTATAAAAGCTGTCAGTGAATAAGCGAAGTTTAGCACAATCAGAGCCCCTTCTTTCTACAAGAGGGAACAAGAATAAATAACTACAAAGTTCCAAGTCTATACTTCCATAACAATATGAAGAAGCAGCGAAAATCCCCTCCACGAAGAGAGGGAGAAGAAAAGATAACAGAAACATCAACAGGGGCTACTCACATCTACGACCTCTCAGATAAACAATTCAGAGAGGAAATCTGGAGGAGAGTCGACCTACTCCAAGCAAATATGGAACAGACATCCAATAAATTAAGGGAAGAGATGAATGAAGCGCTGGAGCGGTCTACCAAGAAAATCCAGGAAGAAATGAGAGCAGAAATTTCAAACCTTCGAACGGAAGTCTCACAAATAAAGGAATCGGTAGATGGAATAAAAATCTCACTAGATGCCCTCAACAGTAGAATGACTACAGCCGAAGACAGAATCAGTGACCTGGAAGATGAGCTGCAGAAAGCTTATAGACAACAACAAATCATGGCGAAAGACCTCAGAATGGCTATAGAGCGAATCAGAGCCCTGGGGGATGACTTCAAGAGGAACAACATAAGAATCATTGGAGTACCAGAACCACAGGGACGTAACCCCAATGAAAAAAACACAGTCAAAGACATCATTGCCAAAAAATTCCCAGAACTGGAGAAGGCAGGCATCCAGATACAAGGAGTCCGGAGTGTACCAGCAAAAAGAGACACAAATAAAAAGACTCCAAGGCATATCATAGTCAGAATGATGGATGCTATGGATAGAGACACAATTCTGCAAGCAGCAAGGTCAAAGAAGGAAATACATACAAAGGAGCACCTCTCAGATTTACAGCTGACCTGTTAGAGGAAACGCTCCGAGCCCGAAGACAATGGTGGGACATAGTGAAAACACTCAACGAAATGAATGCCTCAGCAAGAATACTTTATCCGGCTAAACTCTCACTCAAACTCGAAGGAACCATACACTATTTCTCGGATAAACAACAGCTCAGGAACTTCATAGACTCAAAACCAATCTTGAAAGAAGGTCTAAAGGGGCTACTGTAAGACAAGGAAGAGCCCCATAAGAACAACAAATCCCACAGAAAGATGACACAAAACTATATCACAATGATCTTTCTCAATGTCAATGGCCTAAATGCACCTATCAAGAGACACAGAGTTGCAAAATGGATCCGGAAATTAAACCCAGCATTCTGTTGCCTGCAAGAAACACACCTGAACAAACAGAGTAAACATAGACTCAGAGTCAAAGGATGGAAAACAATCCTGCAAGCAAACAACCCCCTAAAAAAGCTGGAGTGGTATCCGACAACATAGATTTCAGGTTGAAAAAGATTAAAAGGGAGAGCGCAGGTCATTTTATGTATATCAAGGGATATGTACAACGGGAAGAAATCATACTCTTAAACGTATATGTTCCTAATGAACGACCGGCTAAATATATAAAACAACTCCTAAAAGACTTCTAAGAGGACATCACTAACAGCACAATGGTAGTTGGAGACTTCAATACGGCCTTATCGCCTCTAGATAGATCCACAAGAACAAAACTCAACAAGGAAACACAGACTCTGAAAGAAGAGATTGAAGAGAGAGGCCTAATAGACCTGTATAGGGCTTTACACCCCCAAAAGAAAGAATACACATTCTTTTCCAGCGCACATGGATAGACCATGTACTGGGCCCCAGAACATACCTCAATAGAATTGGAAAAATAGAAATTGTATCAACCATCTTTTCAGACCACGATGCGCTGAAGATAGAAGCTAACCACTCACAAGTACGGAAAATCAAATCAAACACCTAGAAATTAAACAATTCACTGTTGCACAATGAGTGGGTCAGGAAGGAAATCAAGGAAGAAATCAAAAAATACTTAGAAACAAATGAGAATGAAGACACGAGCTACCAAAATCTATGGGACGCAGCTAAAGCCGTGTTAAGGGGAAAATTTATAGCTCTCCAAGCATTCCTCAGGAAGGAAGGGCCCACATAGATAGCTTGACTTCACGACTCAAGACCTTAGAAAAAGACCAGAAAAAGGAACCCAAACCAGACCGAAGGAAAGAAATAATAAAATTTAGAGCAGAAATTAATGACATTGAAACCAATAAAATAATCCGAAAGATCAATGAAACAAAGAGCTGGTTCTTCGAGAAACTAAATAAGATTGATAAACTCACAAAGACAGAAAGAGAGAGAACTCTAATAAATCGAATCATAAATGAAAAGGGGGAGGGGCTGGAGAGATAGCACAGCGGGTAAGGCGTTTGCCTTGCACACGGCTGACCCGGGTTCAAATCCCAGCATCCCATATGGTCCTCTGAGCACGGCCAGGGGTAATTCCTGGTCCAGAGCCAGGAGTAACCCCTGTGCATCGCCAGGTGTGACCCAAAAAGAAAAAAAAAAGAAATGAAAAGTGGGACATCATAACAGAAACCAGTGAGATTCAAAAGATCATTAGAGACTACTTTGAAGGTCTATACGCCACAAAAAAGGAGAACCTAAAAGAAATGGATGGATTCCTTGATTCCGACAATTTCCCAAGATTGAACAAAGAAGACTTGGAATACCTCAATAGACCCATCAATGTTAAGGAAATTGAAACTGTAATCAATAACCTCCCCTAAAACAAAAGCCCAGGCCCAGAAGGATTCACTGGTGAATTCTTCCAAACATTTAAAGAAGACCTGTTGCCAGTTCTCCTCAAGCTTTTCCAGGAAATTGAAAAAACAGGAATTCTCCCAAACAGTTTCTATGAAGCACACATATCCCTAATACCAAAAGCAAACAAAGATACCACTAAGAAAGATGATTACAGTCCAATATCCCTGATGAACACCGATGCGAAGATCCTCAACAAAATATTCGCAAATGGATCCAACAACTCATCAAAAAGATCATACATCATGACCCAGTGGGATTCATCCCGGGGATGCAAGGATGGTTTAACATTCGGAAATCAATCAACATAATCCACCATATCAACAAAAGTAAAGATAAAACCATATGATCATATCATAGATGCAGAGAAAGCATTTGAGAAGATTCAACATCCTTTCATGATGAAAACCCTCACCAAAATGGGGTTTGGAGGAACTTTCCTCAAGATAGTCGAAGCCATCTGCCACAAGCCTACGGCAAGCATTATCCTCAACGGGGAAAAACTAAGGGCCTTTTTTCTAAGATCAGGCACAAGACAAGGATGCCCACTCTCACCACTCCTCTTCAATATAGTACTGGAAGTACTTGCGATAGCTATTAGACAAGAAAATAAGATTAAGGGCATCCAGATAGGAAGGAAGAAATCAAACTCTCACTACTTGCAGATGATATGATACTATATCTAGAGAAGCCTAAAGCCTCTGCTAAGAAACTCTTAGAAACAATAGACTAATACAGTAAAGTTGCAGGCTACAAAATCAATACCCAAAAATCCATGGCCTTCCTATATGCAAGCACTGAGGCAGAGGAAAAGGACATGAAAAAAGCAATCCCGTTCACAATCGTGCCCAAGAAAATCAAGTACCTCGGAATCAGCTTAACCAAGGAAGTAAAAGACCTCTACAAAGAAAACTATAAAACGCTACTCCATGAAATAAAAGAGGACATGAGGAAATGGAAACATATCCCCTGCTCATGGATAGGGAGAATAAACATTGTCAAAATGGCAATACTTCCCAAAGCATTATACAGATTTAATGTGATCCCTATAAGGATACCCATGACATTCTTCAAAGAAACGGATCAAGCAATCCTAAAATTCATATGGAACAACAAATGTCCACGGATAGCTAAAACAATTCTTGGGGAAAAGACGATGGGATACATCACCCTCCCCAACCTCAAAATTTATTACAAAGCGGTAACAATTAAAACAGCATGGTACTGGAACAAAGGCAGAGCCGTAGACCAATTGAGCAGGGTGGAATATCCCTACACACAACCCCAAATGTATGATCATCTAATCTTCCATAAGGGAGCAATGATGTGAAGTGGAGCAAGGAAAGCATCTTTCACAAATGGTGCTGGCACAACTGGACAACCACATGCAAAAGAATGGGCTTTGACCTTGACCTGACACCATGCACATAAGTCAGATCAAAATGGATTAAAGACCTCAACATCAGACCACAAACCATAGGTACATTGAAGACAAGGTCGGCAAAACCCTCCACGATATTGAAGATAAAGGTATCTTCAAAGATGACACGGAACTAAGCAATCTAGTAGAAACAGAGATCAACAAATGGGACTACATTAAACTAAAAAGCTTCTGCACCGCAAAAGATACAGTGAACAAAATACAAAGACTATCTACAGAATGGGAAAGGATATTTACACAATACCCATCAGATAAGGGGTTGATATCAATGGTATATAAAGCACTGGTTGATCTCTACAAGAAGAATACATCCAACCCTATCAAAGAAGGGGGCGAGGAAATGAACAGAAACATTCCCAAGGAAGAGATACGAATGGCCAAAAGGCACATGAAAACGTGCTCTACATCACTAATCATCAGAGAGATGCAGATCCAAACAACCACGAGATACCACCTCACACCACAGAGACTAGCACACATCCAAAAGAACAAAAGCAACCACTGTTGGAGAGGATGTGGGGAGAAAGGGACCGTTCTACACTGCTGCTGGGAATGCCGACTAGTTCAGCCCCTTTCGAAAACAATATGGACTCTTCTTTAAAAACTAGATGTTGAACTCCCATTTGAACCAGCAATACCACTGCTGGGAATATATCCCAGAGGAGCAAAAAAGTATAGTAGAAATGACATCTGCACTTATATGTTCATCGCAGCACTGTTTACAATAGCCAGAATCTGGAAAAAACCCAAGTGCCCTAGAACAGATGACTGGTTGAAGAAACTTAGGTACATCTATTCAATGAATACTATGCAGCTGCTAGAAAAAATGAGGTCATGAAGTTTGCATATAAGTGGATCAGCATGAAAAGTATCATGCTAAGTGAAATGAGTCAGAAAGAGAGAGACAGACTTAGAGAGATTGCACTCATCTGTGTAATATAGAATAATAGACTAGGAGACTAACACCCAAGAATAGTATAAATAAGTACCAGGAGGTTGACTCCATGGCTTGGAGGCTGGTCTCTCATTCTGGGAAACTCAGAGAATGGAACGCCAAGTAAAATGTTGTCGGAAGTCATGCGGGAGAAGGGTGATGCGTGCCAAATGTAGACTAGAGACTGAACACAATGGCTACTCAAAACCTTTATTGAAAACCACAACACCTAATCAGAGAGAGAGAGCAAAAGGGAATACCTTGCCATAGTGGCAGTCTGGGGCGGGTGGGGAGACGGGACTCAGGAGGGTGGGAGATATGCTGGGTTTACTGGTGGTAGAGGATGGGCACTGGTGAAGGGATGGGTTCTCGAACTTCGTATGGGGGAAACATGAGCACAATAATGTATAATTCATTTCAATTCTTAATGTAATTTTATTAGATCAATAAAGTCCAGATAAAAAAAGAATGAGTTAATATTATCTATATTATACAGGCTACAAAAACAAATGTTTCTCTGAAGCCACTCCCCGCCGCCCTGTGCACCCCGTCTCCCGAACC
>JASTTN010006323.1:44137-62384 GCA_030324115.1 Sorex maritimensis | reverse complement strand
CACTCCCCGCCGCCCTGTGCACCCCGTCTCCCGAACCGGCTCTGTAAATGCGCACGTCCTTCAGGTACGAGGACCATCCCTCGGCCACGCCTTCCCGCCCCCCCCATCAATAGGAAGACACTGGGGGCGTGGCCTGTGTCTTAGCGGGCGTGGTCAAAAGTGGGCGTGGCCTACTCTCGGAGCGGCCAACGCTAACGCGGCCACAGTTATTCTTTCCTACCTCAGCTCAATCGATACCGTATAGTTCTTTGAAAATTCACTTTTGCAATCTCAAACGCTTATGCAAAATACCCATTAGCTTAGGCTGACACTATAAAAGCTATCAGTGAATAAGGGAAGTTTAGCACAATCGGAGCCCCTTCTTCCCACAAAAAGAAGAGGAATAAATAACTACAAGTTTCCAACTCTATACTTCCGTGACAATATACAGATTCATTGCGATCCCTAGAAAAATACCCATAAAATTCTTCAAGGAAGTGGACCACACATTCCTAAAATTCATATGGAACACCAAACCCCATGAATAGCTAAAGCTATTGGGGGAAAAAGAACATGGGAGGCATCACCTTCCCTGACCTCAAACTCTACTACTATGTGGTAATAATTAAAACTGCATGGTACTGTAACAAAGGCAGAGCAGTACACCAATGGAACAGGGTATAATATCCTTACATACTGTTGGATCTCATTGGTTTGCTGCTCCCCTTGCCACTAAGAGCTGAGGTATGTCAGTCACACCCATCAAAGTGCTCCCGAGTCACTCCCATTCCTTTGTTTATCTGTAGCCACTTCTACCAGTTTATCTGCTCTTCCTCTAATCAGACTCTGATAATTTGTAAGGTCAGATCTTGCTAGGACTTGTGTACTTGTATTGTAAGTTAATATTGTCTTTCTCCTCTCTTATGTCTTTTGAATAGTTTACTTTAAAACAATATCCTTTTTGTATGGACAAAGAAAGACATTTATTAATATGCTTTGGTAACATGGGATTTAATTGGCTACAAATATTATTCAATCCCAGGCATCTGCTTTCTGGACTTAAGCCTCAGCTGCCCTTGCTTCCTAGCACCCCCAAAAGCAGGGTCCCGATCAGGGACGGGACAGATCCAGGGCAAGTGGTGAGTTATGTGCTACACTGGCATCGAGATGGGCTTGGCCAAAGCACTTAATGCTTAACTATATGGTAAGAGCTTGGTCATGGACATGTCATGTCATGATCCAAAAGAAACGAAGAGACTAGAGCCCTGCTAGGTCTAGGAAAGACTAATCTGGCCTGAGCACTGTAGTCTGAGATCGAGGTGACCCCCGGAGAGCAGTTCTATAAGCTTAATATGTCTCTTTCTATGTCCATACAAAATGATTCATAATTTGAATACTTATATGTTAGTTGGACAGAGAGAGGAGAAACACACCCATGGGATTCCGCTCTTGGGCGGATGTCCTGCTGAGAGAGATTGTGTCCTAGTGAAAGCATCCCCTAAGGGATAGAACTTTACCCCCTATTGATTGTAACCACGCCTATGCATAAGCCCCTGCCCGCCTAACCCAGAGCTGGATGTGGGGGATTAAGGTGGCTATTTGAGGGGGCTGGGGGCAAGTTCCAGGGCAGTTCCAGGGGAAGCAGAGAGAGAATGAAGTAGGATGGGGGAAGAAGAAGCAGGAGGAGAATCAGAGGAGAATGGAGAGAGGAGATTGGAATAAACTGCGATTGAGACTAACCATCTTGGCTCCATTCCTTCCTTCGCCTGCCTCGCCACGCCCTTTCTTCTTTTTCTTTTTTTGTGTTGTTATACAACATACAACCTCAAATATATGATCATCTAATCTTTGATACAGAGCAAGAAATGTAAAGTAGAGCAAGAAAAGCCTCTTTAACAAATGGTGCTGGCAACACTGCACAGCTAGAAGCAAAAAAGTGGCTCAGACTTTTTAAAAATTTTTTGAATTTCATAGAATCACCATGAGACAGTTACAAGCTTTCATGTTTGGCTTACAATCTCACAATGATCAAAAACACACAGCCCTCCACCAGTGCACATTCCCCACCACCAATATGCTTGGTAAACCCTCCCTTTCCCACCCTCCCCCTGCCTCTATGGCAGACAATATTCCCAATACTCTCTCTCGATTTGGGGACATTATAGCTTGCAACACAGACACAGAAAGGGCATCCTATGTGATCCATTATCTACTTTCAGCATGCATCTCCTATCCTGTTTCCTCCAGCCATCATTTTCTTAGTGATCACTTTTCTATTTCATCTGCCTTCACCCCTCCGCTCATGAAGCAAGCAGTCTTCCAGCTATGGGGCAATCCCCCTGGCCCTTGTATCCACTGTCTTGGGTATCAGAATCCTGTGATATTATTTTATACTCCACAAATGAGTGCAGTCAAAATGGGCTCAAACTTATACCTAACACCATGCACAAATGTCAGATCAAAATGGACTAAAGACCTCAACATTAGATCAGAATCCATAAAGATTGAGACAAGGTCGCCAAAACCCTCCACCACATTGAAGCTACAGGTATCTTCAAAGAGGACTCACCACTGACCAGGAAAGTGGAAACAGATAAATAAATGACACTGCCTTAAACTGAGAAGCTTCTGTTCTACAAAAGATACAGCAACCAGAATAGAAAGACAGTTTACAGAATGGGAAGAAAAATTCACCCAATACCATGTGATAAGGGGTTGACATCAAGGATTTACAAGGCACTGGATGAACTCCACAAGAAGAAAACATCCAACCCCATTAGCAAATGGGGCGATGAAATGAATAGAAATTTTCTCAAGGAAGAAATCCGAATGGCAAAAAGACACATGAAAATATGTTACTCATCACTAATCATCAGGGAGATGCAGATCAAAACAGCAATGAGATACCATGTCACACCACAGATACTGGCCCACATCCAAAAGAACAATAGCGACCAATGTTGGCGCAGATGTGGGGAGAAAGGGACTCTCCTTCACGGCTGGTGGGAATGCCGACTGGTTCAGCCCTTTTGGAAAACAGTTTGGTCGTTTCTCAAAAACTTAGAAATTGAGATCCTATTTGACCCAACAATACCACTTCTGGGAATATATCCCGGAGATGCAAAAGGTATAATAAAAGTGACATCTACACCTACATATTCACTGCAGCATTGTTATAATAGCCAGAATCTGGAAAAAAAACCGAGTTCCCAAGAACAGATGACTGATTAAAGAAACTTTGGTACATCTACACAATAGAATATTATGCAGCTGTTAGAAAATATAAAGTCATAAACTTTGCAGATAGGTGGATCAGCATGAAAAGTATTATGTTAATTGAAATGGAAAGAGAGGTACAGACATAGAAAGATTGCACTCATTTGTGGAATATAAAATAACAGAATAGGAGACTAACACCCAAGAATAGTAGAGATAAGTGCCAGGAGGATTACTGCACAGCTTGGAAGTTGGCCTCACATGCTAGGTGAAGAAGCAGCTCTGATAGAGAAGGGATCACCAAGCAAAGGGTGCTAGTCGGGCGCACTAGCGATGGGAGATACGGGCAGAAAATAGACTATAGACTGAACATGATGCCTACTTAATACCTCTGTAGCAAACCACAACACCTAAAAAGAGAGAAGAAATGGGAATGCCCTGCCACAGAGGCAGGGTGGGATGAAGGGGACAGGGAGGGAGTGGTGGGAGGGATGCTGGGACTATTGGTGATTGAAAATGGGCACTGGTGGAGGGATGGGTACTCGGTAATTGTATGACTTAAACATAAGCATGAAAACTTCTAAGTCTGTAACTTTGTCTCATGGTGATTCACTAATTAAAAAAATTTTTTTTAATTTCTAAAGAGATCAAAATTGCAGATAAGCTCAAACCCGCGCTTGGCTGAACAGCCAGGGTAAACCAAAGTGGATGGCGGGTTGGCCTGTACCTGCCCATGCACAGCTCCCAGCAGCCAATGTTTCTACAATCAAAATCTCCACTATACTCCCAACCTGACTCCACTTTCTCAGGACGGACATCACCAAGATATAATCTGCTAAAAATTTTGGTATGTGGGTTTTTTATAAGAATTTTATTTTATTGAATCACCACGTGGAAAATTACAATGCTTTCAGGCTTAAGTCTTAGTCATACAATGCTGAAACAACCATCCCTTCACCAGTGCCCATATCCCACCACCAAAATAAAAAACCACAGTACACCTCCCATCCCGCCCACCCCCGCAACCCCTCACCCCGACTTGTAACTGATAAATTTCACTTTACTTTCTATTTACTTTGGATACATTCAATATTATAACACAAACCTCACCACTATTGTTAGGAGCACCCCACTAGAGTCAGACCTGTTGTGAAGAGAAATGAGGTCGAGCGGCCGCAATAGCGGCCGCGCAGTTTTGGATTTCTGTACTTTAACAACTAAGTCCAGGGAAATTTCTTCCAGATATTGGACATTGCAAGCTTGTAAAGGCCATCTGTGGTCGTCATAATATGGCGGTCCCCACTCCCTTCATCCCCGGGAAGGGAGAGGCGAGAGAGAGAAATACCTTTCCCCTCCTGGGCGGGCATGGGGTCGCGGCTTAGTTCTCAGTCTGGAGACATTCTGCAAGTAGCTGCCCATGTCGAAAGAGGTTTAGCTGGGTCTGGATTCACGCTCGTGCAGCTGCTAAGTGGCCGAACACGCGTGCAGCCCCTGGGATCACATCTCGGCAGTGGCAGGAGGGGCCGGTGCCTCCCACCTTCCCAAGAGCACCCTCGCATACTTTTGCTGTAGTTTTTGTCGTAAAATCCCATCTGTGGTCATCATACTATGGTGGTCCCCACTCCCTTCATCCCCGGGAAAGGAGAGGCGAGAGAGAGAGAAATACCTTTCCCCTCCTGGGCGGCCATGGGGTTGCGGCTTAATTCTCAGGCTGGAGACATTCTGAAAGTAGCTGCCCATGTCGAAAATGGTTTAGCTGGATCTGGATTCACACTCGTACAGCTGCGTAGGGGCCGCACACGCGTGAGAACACATCTCGGTTGCAGCAGGAGGGGCTGGTGCCTCCCAGTATGTTGGTTTTGTGAGTGAAATCTCAAGGCTTCTCAGGGTCAAGATGGACAACCTATTCCAACCACCTTTCTGTACTTCTGGAAACTTCCGTTGTCACATCCACACACCAAAGCTGCCACCCAACTGTAAAGATACTCCAGCCTTACCACACAGATAAAATACGAATGTCCTGAACAAACACCATGACCTCTTAGCACCTGTATTGTAAACCATAGTGAACAAAAGGAAAGGAAAGGAGAGAGAGAGAGACAGAGACAGAGAGACAGAGAGAGAGAGAAGGAAGTGCCTATCAGAGAGGGAGACTGGGGTGGGAATGGGGGTCAAGCTATAGTTGAATCTCACAAAAACAATGTTCGTGAGAAACAAACTAGTTCCTGATGTCTCATTTGCTTCAACAGAATGAACGTCTTCGAATGCAACAGTTATGTGTACATAGGTCCAGAACTCAACATGACAAATGACCTGGCACCTGAACTGCGCAGAAGGAACAGCTGCATGGAACGCCTTCAACAGCGTTGATGAAGTAGTTAAAAGGATGAAGAACATCCAACTCCGGGCACAAAATCTTTCTACTCCACCATTCTTCCTGCACTAACATATGCCTCATAGACCTGGTCCTATGAAAACAGGATGAGAACACTATTTGTGTATCCCAAAGAGGAATCGAAAGAGCTATGCTCTGAGTAACAAGTTCCACTCAAGTGAGACAAGGAATCAAGGGTTCTGACCTCCATCGACAATCCAGGACGCTATCTCGTTTACCAAGGCGATGAAAACCAGATGGGCCAGACATGTAATATGTTCAGAAATGACCACTGGACTAGAGCTGTTACCGACTGGATTCCATGGAACGTCAAAAAACTACATGGTCGCCCACTACAAGATGGTCAGGCGTCTTCACCAAGACCCTTATATTGGTTTGAGGCTCTTCGTGTTCCTCGACAGGGCAGACACCATTCGGCTACACTAGCACGTGACAATATGAATGGAGACGTTATTCACACCACCTCGAGCAAATCGATTAATAATGTGATATAAGTGATTAAAAAAGACATGTTTTACAAAGTTACAGGTAGTGTAACTTAGACATAAAATACTTCAATACCAATCCCTCCACCATGCCAATATCCCTTCACCAGTGTTCCCAGATGTCCTTCTCACCCCAGCCTACATTAGACCAGCAAATGACAAAGTTTCCATGACTGCCACTTAGATTCCATGTTCTCAGTTCTGTCAAGTCTGTTTTTTGGATATATGACTAGACCTCTCACTCCTATCGCTGGCATAACAAAAGCCCTGAAGTCTATTGACTCATTACTTCTACTTCTCTTCTGCCCCCTTCATTTTCTTCTTTCTCTGTCCTCCTTCTCTCTAAACACTGCAGGTTTCAGATATTAGAAATGATTCCTGTTCTGAAGTCCTGGGTCCAAACTTTGTCTTCCATGTGACAATAGTATTTTTAATGTGACCCCTTCTCATCTAAAAAATGGACTTCTAGGCATTTTAGGAATCGTTTGTAGATTCAAGGAAAATAGCATAGAATGAAACTCTGGAGCCATAGAGAGAGAGACAGAGAGACAGAGAGACTCATCAAAGAATTGAGAACTCTTGTTTTATTATAATCAAGTGGCTTCTAATCTAGAGAATAGGAAAGCAACTTCGATAAAACCATACTACCTATTCCCTAGAGAAAAGTTCAGAAATGATATTTGATAGAATGCTCTGCTTAGCTGGGATAACAGCTCTCCCAAATGATAAGAGATATAGCAGATGAATTGGTTATTCAGAGAGGCCCTTCCTACTTGGTTTTTTCCCTCCTACTTGGTTTACATTCTCCATAAAATACCAACTGCTTACTGCATCATTTTCTGATCGCCACCATGCAGTTTAAGATCTTTTTCCACATTTTGCTTCTACTCACTTTCCAAGAACTCGGAGCAGAAGCATCATTCTGTGAGTATAAAATTTAGGAACTTAAAGGGAATAGGGAATAAGAGGGGAAACAGAAGCACAAAGAAAGTCCTTTTGTTATATCATAGTAACCTGCGTCAATTCTACTCATCAAATACATGTTGGGCCAAATAAGGTGCCAGGAAGCAAATATACAAATGAGCTTCTGTCAGTGAGCAAAATGCAAGGTCAGGACCATAGCAATAATACAGCAGGTAGGGCATTTTCCTTGCATGCATTTGGGCAGGGTGTGATCCCCAGAACCACATAGGACCCATGAGTTGGCCACAGTGATCCCTGAGCTCAGAGCCAGGAGTAATTCTTAAGTACCACAGGTATGACTCCCTGGACTGCCTCCCAATAAAATCAAAAGGAAAAAAATGACAGACCCAGTTCTGTGAGAATAATGTATCTGGGAGAAAGATAGAAAATACTGGATGCTAAAGAGCTCCAAAAGAGGAAAATGAAGTGAGACTGCGAGGAGGAGAAGTAGAATCCAGTCCTCTAGGGGAATAAGGACAGAAGAGGGAAAGGAGAACAGAAGAGCTATAATGGAAAGTGAGAGGCTTAGTTTAGCCAAGTCACACCTACTTGTAAGGTAAGGCCTCTTCCAGGACTACTTTCCTCAAGTTTAGAAAATGTCCATGGAACCACTATGACAATAATAGTTGGAAATGATCGCTTCGGATAAGATTTGAGCACTGATATGTACTAAAAGTAGACCAAAGACCTAACATGATGGCCTCTTAGTATTTGTAATGAAAATCATAATGCCCAAAGTTAGAGAGAGGGAAAGAAGGATTGTACCTGTAACAGAGGCAGGGAGTAGGATAGAGTGGGGGTGGCAAGAAAGACACTGGGAAAAATGGTGGTGGAAAATGTGCACTGGTGGAGGGATGGGTGCTTGAGCATTGTGTGACTGAAATGTAATGTTGCAAGTTTGCAACTGTATCTCACAGTGATCCAATAAAATTTATTTTTTTTAAAAAAATTTTAATGAATTGAGTGGGGCTGGAGCAATAGTACAGCGAGAAGGGCGTTTGTCTAGCACGCAGGCAACCTGAGTTTGATTCCCTCGAGCACCGCCAGGAGCAATTTCTTAAGTGCAAAGTCAAGTGTAACCTCTATGCGTTGCAGGTTTTGACCCAAATAGCAAACAAAAGAAAAAATGAATGAATAACCAGAAATTTTGCATCAATATATTAGAGAAGAACCCAGAGGAAACCCTCCTGAATATAAAAAGCAAAAGGCACTAAAAATAGAATCAGAAACAAGAAATAAAAATATTATTGAAGAATAGAGACAGGGAAATGGATTCTTCAAATGTACAAAACATAGTGTCATTCCCGCTGAAAACACACGCAGTCCGTGAACAGGTGCACACACCAGTTGATAAAGAAGAAATTGTTTTTCTCATTGCAGATGAGAGGAAACTGGGTGGTCTTTAGTTTTAATGACATGGATGGGCATAGGTTCAGGTCTGAGAAAATTAGAAGCAGCAGGACCTCAGCCCTGGAGCATCCCCTGGAAGAGTCCAAGACCGGGTGCTGCCATGACTCAGGTGTCTGACAACCATCCCCACAGGTCCCACTCTACACCTCATCTGGACTGACAGTTGGCAGGTGAACGGTGGTTGGGAGGGACACATGGGCTAGGTGGGGGGAGAGGAGCTCTGCTACTACGGAAATTCTCATGGATGTTCTCATAGGCCCTGGCATATGAGTTCTACAAGAAAGGTAATCGTTCTCCTCTCTCTACCACCCTGTCTCCTTATAGTTCAAAGACCTGAACCATTGGTACATAAGTGCTCACTTCCTATGGATTCTGGGACTTGTATAGGCGCATTCTCCAGATGGTATTACAATGCAAAAGCTGAGCGTTGTTTGGAATTTATCTTTGGAGGCTGTGACGGCAATGACAACATCTTTTTAACGAGAGAAGACTGTGAGAAAGAGTGCAAGAAAAGCAAGAATTGATGTGAACACTTCCTCCCTGGAGTAAATACTCTATGATAACTAAAAGATTTTGCTGTCAATAAGTGAAATCTCTTCTATCCAAATTCATTCTCCCTTCAGGGTGCCTATATTCACTCATCTCTGTGCCAACAACCTTTACAAATACTGCCCGTATATTGAAAGCCTCAGACCTTCTGTGTCAAATACATACCAACACACATATAATACACTGGGAAACTTAAAGTGTTCATTCATCCACGCTTAGTCAGAGTGACATCTGAGCCCACAGAGAAGAAAACCTTAAAGGAAAAGAGTGAAAGGTGAAAATCTTTAGAAACATTCTGACAAGGATGAAATATGTGGACTGGAGCGATAGCACAATTGGTAGGGCATTTACATGGCCGATCCGGGATCGAATCCTCTGTCCCTCTCGGACAACCCTGCAAGCTACTGAAAGTATCCAGTCCACATGGCAGAGTGTGACAAGCTAACCGTGACATATTCAATATGCCAAAAGCAGTAACAACAAATCTCACAATGGAGACGTTACTGACGCCCACTCGAGCAAATAGAATACAGTGCTACATAATAACTTTCATTAAGTAGCTAATGTGATAAATCAAAAAACAAAGGAGCTGACTGTCCCATTTTCTATTTCCATCCGCACAGAGAGGCCAATTCTGTTCATACCTGTATCATATAATTGAGGGAATTTTATAAATTAAATCACAGTGAGGTATAGAATAACAAAGTTGTTCAAGATCTGAGTCTCAGTCCTATCACATCCAACACTCATCCTAATTGAGGGATTTAAAATTCAGAAAGATCAACTACTTGTCCAAAATCTCAAACTTCTGAAAGGAAACTGGTGATCGAATCAAAGTCAGACTCTGGAACACATATGACACACACACATACACACACACACACACACACACGACGGAGATAGACAGACAAACAGAAAATGATGACTTCTATAAGCCACTATGATTTGGGTTACCTTGTTAAGAAGTATGACAGTGAATAACAGATGCAGTAATCAACATAAATTGATGATTCTCAGTTGTGGTTCTCAGAAGTCCCTAGCTCTACTATGTATAAGACCACGGAGAAAACCACCACCAAAAGACATGACGTGGTTCATTTAAGAAACCAAGACATCTCTAGCCAGTTTTGGTATTTATTTCTATAGATAACATACATACATTCATATATATGCAATATATATACACACACATATAAAGATCATCGTTTCTTTCCAGGTTGCAGGGCTCATGGATCTCTCTGCTCCCACATGACCCCATTCTGTCTATTTTGAACATAGCAGCAGATAGTCCTTTAAGTTTTTCTAAGAAACGGACCCTGACACTTTTCCTTAAGGAGAATCAGCAAACCCAATGTTCTGAGGGTCATTTCCTTAAACACTCTGCCCACACAGGGTCAGGAAGGCAAATTCATCTGCATTGTCATAAATATCTATTGCACTTTCAGACTGTGGAAACTCTGGAAACAAAAAATACATTGCAGCAACTCTACCCCAAGTCAAGTTAGCGTTATATCTCACTCCTCCACAGGGAGACCCAATTAGCACCTCCAGGTGACACCTTCAAACCACAAATGCTAAATATTTGATATATTTTTTACGTTAAATATTTTAGTAGGTATTTGAGGCAGGAAAACAACCTAAGGCAGGAATGAAGCAGAAAACTAAGGACACCTCTTGGGAAATGAGATTTTTACTTCTTATTTTGGGTCATACCTGATGCTATGAGGGCTTACTCCTGGCTCTGTATCAGGGTCACTTCTGGAAGTACTTGGGGATGCTTGGCACCATATCTGGTACCAAGGAGTGAACCAGCGTCCATTGCATGCACAGTTAGTGGCTTCCCTACTGGAAAAACTCTCCAGACCCCAATACTTCATTTTTGGAAAGCAACAAAACCTAGAAGTTACTTTCTCTGCAATACATTTGTTGGTCCAAAAGCAGCATGTGTGCACCCCTGTGGTGATGCTTTCATGTGAAGTGAGGGCTAATAGGACACTGTATGGCCCCAGAATTTAGAAGAACCTACAGAATTTTCTAAGAATAGAAAAATCTTCAGCAAGAAAAAAGAAAGTGCTGATAAGATTTTTTTTTTTTTGCTTTTTGGGTCATACCCGACAATGCACAGGGGTTAATCCTGGCTCCACACTCAGGAATTACTCCTGGCAGTGTTCTGGGGACCATATGGGATGCTGGGAATCGAACCCTGGTCGGCTGTTGCAAAGCAAATGCCCTACCCGCTGTGCTATCGCTCCAGCCCCTGATAAGGTTTTTTTTAAATCACGAAAAGTTCAAAAACTTTTTCCTTGACATCTCTCCGGCATGAGATTCTTCTCTTCACTTAAAGTCCCAAATCAGGCAGTTTGAAATAGTCCTACAAAACATATTTTGAAACGTAAAGCAGACTTTGGAGTCACCTGCATTCAACTAAACCTGAGAAACCTCAGAGTATAGGTTAGGATGGTAGTTTCTGGGTTTACTGGACCAGGCCTCACTTCCACCAGCTACTTCCCTGATGAGGTCAGCAGAAAGTCAAGAAGGAGGCCTGTGGCTCTTTCTCTGTCTCTTGACACCCATGTTCACTCACCAAGTTTTGGAAGGAGTTGTCCTCGGCAAAGAATAAAGAACACAAAAGCAGCAAATATGTGGATAAATATAGGATAACATGTATGCCTGCACATGTCTTAATTTACTTTCTTAAGGAAATTATGTTCACAGCAACTGGAGATGGATCCTTCAAAATATGTGCCTGAATTGGAAGCACAAAATCATGAACTTAGTTTCCAGGGTCATATGCTCTGAACTGGCTCTAAATCCAAGGTCCCCCAATACAGCCGAGTATGCCTTACCCAGGGATGTATGTGCACACCACAACTAAACTGTGGGACTCCCCTAAGGTACCACTGAAAAATATGTATTGACCTCTGCTCATCAGTGTAAGAAAATCACCAGCAAAGGAAATTTTTAAAAAAAGGTGATGCTTCTTTAAAACATTCATAATAGTGGGGCTGGAGCGATAGCACAGCGGGTAGGGCGTTTGCCTTGCACGCGGCCGACCCGGGTTCGATCCCCAGCATCCCATATGGTCCCCTGAGCACCGCCAGGAGTAACTCCTGAGTGCAAAGCCAGGAGTAACACCTGTGCATCGCCGGGTGAGACCCAAAAAGCAAAAAAAAAAAAAAAAACATTCATAATAGTGCAGTTTTCAAGATACAACATAAGAATTGAATATGAATGTATATGAATGTGACACAATACAAGATGAGGGGGAAGGAAATAAAGCTACAAGGTATCAGGTTCCTATATTTTATCAGAATTATGTCAAAATATTTAGAACCTACATCCAATACCATGGCCATCCTCAGCTTAAGAGCTCCAGGATCTCTCTGCCATAGCAGACCCAGTTTCTGTATTAGAAAGATTCTCATTCATGATATTTCAGACACGTATATCCTGATAGAACTTTACCAAATTACACAGTCCATCCCATTTCTTAAAAATGGGGGGTAGGATGAGTAGAAACTTTATGAAACTTGACATAAAGATGGCAAAAAAATATATGAAAAAATGATCTACATTACTTCACCAAAGGAAGATGCTAGTCAAAGAAACAAGGTATATCACCTTACGCCAATAGGATTAGCACATATAGCAAAAGCCCAAAGATAACTACGGTTGGAGAGAATTTGAGGGAAAAGCTATCCTCATTCACTGCTGTAGATTTATCCAGTCATTTTGGAAAACTATATAAAAACGCATCTCAACACTAGAAACTGAGTTCTCATGTGACCCAGCTATTCTGATTTTGGGTATATACCACAAGTATCCCAAAAATCTTTTCAGAAAAGACACTTGCAGTTTATGTTCATAGCAGCATGAGTCACAATTGCCAAAATCTCAAAACAACCTAAATGCCTAAGAACAAATGACTGGATAAATAAACTAGGGTACACACGCACAATGGAATATGACTTAGCTTTAAGAAAAAAAAAATATATATATATACAATCAAACATTTTGCCAACGTGGAAGAATCTGGATACTATTAAATTGGGTGAAGTTAGTCAGAAAGAGAGGGTCAGACACAGAATGATCTTACTCCTATGTGAGATACAAAAAAAAAACAATGCAAGGGAATAATAGATGACCTAAAGCAATAGAAATTTTGAAAGGAGCTTCAGTAGGATTCCAGATTCAAGTTGAGGGCATGGAGTAACAATGTGATGATTGTGAAAGGAAGTTGACACTCTGGAGAAGTGAGTGGTGCTCTATTATGATATATACAAAAAATTACATTTAACAGTGTTATAAAATACAGTGTATAAAACAAAACTAAACAATATGCCTGTTCAAGGAGGCAGACTAAGGGGAGAAGGAAGGAAACTGGGGAAACTGGTAGAGGGAAGCTGACACTAGTGGTGGGGTTGGAATTGGAAGATAGTATGCCTGAAACTCTAATACAAATAGTTTTCAAAACCACAGTGGCTCCAAAAGAATTTTTAAGTCCTGCTTCATCTACTCCCAACCAGATTCCCATCCACAGGGAATAAAATCCCTAAGTGGACAGTGATTGAATCCATAGAGCACCAGTGTACACCCAGGATATGGAAAGTCATGGCAGAAAAGGCCTCGCTGACAGAGACCCTGACTGAATGAGATGGTAATGCTATTACATAATAATTGTGACATAACTTCCTTGGGTCCTGCATTCCTTCTCTAGATGCAAAACCAAAGAAAACCCTGAGGCTTAGAGTTGTTGGTAAGATCATAACAGATGATGAATGCCCTCTGCACAACGCGATGGAATGTAGGGAAGATTAGTGTTCTGGGAACAAAGAGAGTACAAGATGTACCACGTCCTAATCTCAGCCACTCAAATGAAAAATTTACTGGGACACAATATCCAGAAACAATATCAATCTGACTTCCATGCACTATTAATTTCCTGGGTCTGTGGGAAATATTTCATTCTCAAAGCCATTTATTAATTTTTTACAATTTTTATTAAAAAGGCTCCTCACACGATACATGTATGAATGCAAAATTCCATCCCATTGAAAAACCAGCAAGACCATCCTGTTGTACAAGAAGGGAGACATCCACAACGTTGGCAACTATTGCCCAATCTGCCTGTTGTCCATCGATTACAAGTTATTCACTCATGTCATCCTCAATAGAATAGGCAGAACACTAGATGAAGGACACGCATGAGAACAAGCTAGGCTTCAAAAAGGATTCAGCACAATTGACCATATCCACATGGTGATTAAGCTCATTGATGTCATATGAGAGTTCAGGATGCCGCTCTGTCTAACATTCGTTGATTTCAAAAAAGACCTTTGAGACACATGAAAAATGCTCTACATAACTAATCATCAGGGAGATGCAGATCAAAACAAGCATGAGATACCAGCTCACACCACAGAAACTAGCACACATCCAAAAGAATAAAAACAACCACTGTTGGAGAGGATGTGGGGATAAAGGGACCCTTCTACACTGATGGTGGGAATGCCAACTAGTTCAGCCCTTTTGGAAAACAATATGGACGATACTCAAAAAACTAGAGGTTGAGCTCCCATTTGACCCAGCAATACCACTGCTGGGAATATATCCCAGAAGAGCAAAAAAGTATAGTGGAAATGACATCTGCACTTATATGTTCATCACAGCACTGTTTACAATAGCCAGAATCTGGAAAAAACCCGAGTGCCCTAGAACAGATGACTGGTTGAAAAAACTTTGGTACATCTATACAGTGGAATACTATGCAGCTGTTAGAAAAAATGAGGTCATGAACTTTGCATATAAGTGGATCAGCATGGAAAGTATCATGCTATATGAAATGAGTCAGAAAGAGAGAGAGAGACATAGAAAGATTGCACTAATCTGTGGAAGATAGAAAAATAGACTAGGAGACTAACAGCCCATAATAGTAGAAATAAGTACCAGGAGGTTGACTCCATGGGTTGGAGCCTGGTAACCCATTCTGGGAAACTCAGAGAATGGAACACCAAGTAAAAAGTGGTAGGAGGTCATTCGAGTGAAGGCTGATGCATGCTGAATGTAGACTAGAGCCTGGACACGATGGCCACTCAACATCTTTATTGCAAACCACAACACCTAATTAGGGAGAGAGAACAAAAGCGAATACCCTGCCACAGTGGCAGGGGGGGAGATGGGATTGGAGAGGGTAGGAGGGATGCTGACATTATTTGGGTGGAGAATGGGCACTGGTGAAGGGATGGGATCTCGAAATTCATATGAGGGAAACATGAGCACAAAAATATATAAATCTGTAACTGTACCCTCAAAAAAATAAAATAAATAAATAAATTTAAAAACTCTAAAAAAGATTAAAAAAATAAAGAAGGCCTCTGATTCTGTTGAGACTGAAGTGGTCATCGAAGCCCTAGCTAAACAGCATGCTCAAACTCAGTCCAGAAACATCCACGGCGAGCTGTATTATGGATTCACCACCAGAATCTCACCACTCCACAAAGAAGTGTTCATTTATGTAAAGAGAGGGGTTCAGCAGGGTGACACCATTTCACCGAAACTCTTCAGTGCCACCCTGCAAAATATCATGCGATGACTGGAATGGGAAGGATTGGGAGTGAAGATAGATGGTCGGCAACAACACCACCTCCACTTTGATGATGACATCGTTCTCCTAACACCAAATATCACCCAAGCAGTACAAATGCTTGCGGACTTCGACCATGAGTGTGGAAAGATCGAACTATAGTTGAATCTCACGAAGATAATGCTCATGAGAAACAAACTAGTTCCTTATGTCTCATTAACCTTCAAAGGAATGAACATCTCCGAATACAACAGTTATGTGTATCTAGGTCGAGAACTCAACATGACAAATGACCTGGCACCTGAACTGTGCAGGAGGAAGAGAGCGCATGGAACACCTTCAAGAGCATGGAAGAAGTGGTTAAGAGGATAAAGAACCCCAGCTTCGGGCACATCTTTCCGACTCAAAGGTTTTTCCTGCACAAACATAGGCTTCACAGACCTGGGCCCTAAGCAAACAGGATGAGAACGTTATTTGTGTATCCCAACAAGCAATGGAAAGAGCCATGCTAGGAGTATCACATTTCACTCAAGTGAGAGAAGGAATCAAGAGGTCCAACCTCCGTTGACGATCAAGAATCATGGATGCTGTCTCGTTTGCCAAGGGGTTGAAAATAAAATGGGCCAGACACGTAATGCAATTCAGAAATGACCACTAGGCTAGAGCTGTTACCAACAGGATTCCACAGAACGTCAAAAGACCGCATGGCTGCCCACCTACAAAATATCAGACTTCTTCACCAAGACTCTAAAAAATGGTTTGAGGTTCTTCGTGATTCTATTGTGAGCAGACACCATTGGGCACACTAGAAGGTTACAGGGAGGAATGCAGACGTTACTGGCACCCGCTCGAGGAAATCGATGAATAATGGGATGACAAGTGATATAAGTGATTATAAATTGCATGATTGACAAAGTTACAGGTAGTTTAATTTAGGCATAAAATACTTCAATACCAATCCCTCCACCAGTGTTCCCAAATATCATGCTCACCCCATCCTACATTAGACAGGCACATGACAAAGTTTCCAAGACTGACACTTAGATTCCATGTTCTCAGTTCTGTCAAGTCTGTGTTTTGGATATATGACTAGACCTCACACTCCTATCCCTGGCATAACAAAAGCCCTGAAGCCTATTGACCCATTACTTCTACTTCTTGTCTGCCCTCCTCATTTTCTTCTTTCTCTGTCCTCCTCCTTCTAAACAATGAAGGCTCCCAGATATTAGAAATGATTCCTGTTCTGAAGTCCTGGATCCAAACTTAGTCCTCCAGGTGACAATAGTATTTTTAATTTGAATTTTTCTCATATACAAACTGGGCATTCTAGACCTTATGGAATCATGTGTAGATTCAAGGAAAATAACATAGAATGGAACTCTGGAGCCATATATATAGAGAGACAGAGACAGAGAGACTCACCAAAGAAATGAGAACTCTTGTTTTATTATAATCAAGCAGCTCCTAATCTAAAGAATGGGAAGGAAACATGATAAAATCATATTACCTATTTCCTGGAGAAAAGTTCAAAATTGATATTTGATAGAACGCTCTGCTTAGCTGGGATAACATCTCTCACAAATGATAAGAGATATAGCTGATGAATTGGATATTCAGAGAGGCCCCTCCTACTTGGTTTACATTCTCCATAAAATAGCAACTTGATAATGCGTCATTCACAGATCACCACCATGAAGGTTAAGATCTTTCTCCACCTTTTACTTCTGGTAACTCTCCTAGGACTCGAAACAGAAGAATCATACAGTTTAGCCAAGTCACACCTACTTATAATGTAAGGCCTCTTCCAGGACGACTTTCCTCAATTTTAAAACTGCCCATTGAACCACTATGTCAATAGTAGTTGGAGGTGATCGCTTCGGATAAGATTTAAGCACTGATACGTACTAAAACTAGACCAAGGACCTAACATTAATGCCACTTAGTATTTTTACTGGAAATCATAATACCCTGAGTTTGAGAGAGGGAGCAAAGAATTATACCTGCCACAGAGGCAAGGAGTAGGATCGGTGGGGATGGCAAGAAAGACACTGGGAACAATAGTGGTGGAAAATGAGCACTGGTGGAGGGATGGGTGCTCGAGCATTGTGTGACTGAAATGTAATCTTGCAAGTTTATAACTATATCTCATGGTGATCGAATAAAATTTATTTTAAAAAATTTAATGAAATGAGTGGGGCTAGATTGTTAGTACAGTGGGAATGACGTGTGTCTAGTACATAGCCAACCTGGGTTTGATTCCCAGTATCCTATAAGGTGCCTGGAGCACCGCCAAGAGCAATTCCTGAAGTGCAAAGCCAGGAGTAACCTCTGTGCATTGCAGAGTGTGACCCAAAAAGCAAAAAAAAAAAAAAAGAGAATGCTGAAGGTAGGTAAAGGGATATGCATATATGCATGATAAACTTTTAGTATCTATATTGCAAGTGATAATGCCGAAATGGAGAGAGAAAGAGAGAAAAAGAAAGAGAGATAGAAGAAAAGTGTCTACAATAGACGCTGGCAAGGGTATGGGACTGTTTAGGAAACAGAATGTCTGTTAGAAGACATTAGAGGTAGGAAAGACACTGGAAAATGGACGAGTGTTTAAAAACAAGTATGTACTGTGTATTTCCTGGTGATTCCACGAAAAAAAATAAGGAAGGAAGGAAG
>JASTTN010006323.1:28392-42025 GCA_030324115.1 Sorex maritimensis | reverse complement strand
AAAAAAAAAAAAAAAAAAAAAAAAAAAAAAAAAAAAAAAGAATCAGGAATAATCGCTGAGCACTGTATGACTTCCACACAAAAAATATTAGATTCCTCACTTTCTGTATCTTTTCTTGAAAAGAAACTATAATGAAGGTATATTAAATATAAAAGCGTGTTATACAGTGATGACAGAATCAATTCTGTAGCCTGGCGTTTTATTCTCAGTAAAGAAAGTGTAAGTCAACAGAACATAAATTTATCAACCAGCAAGCCTGCATCAATATATTAGAGAAGGACCCTAGAGGAAACATCCTGAATATAAAAGAACAAAACAGACCAAAATACAATCAGAATCAAGAAAGGTAGTGAAAAGAAAGAAGATTATTATTGAAGGAAAGAGACAGGAAAATGGATTCTTCAAATATACAAAAACTTAGTGTCCTTCCCGCTGAAAACACGGAGAGTATGTGAACAGGTGCACACACCAGTTGATAAAGAAGGGATCGCTTTCCTCATGACTGATGAGAGGGAACTGGGTGGTCTTTAGTTTTAATGACATGGATGGCCAGAAGGTCAGGTCTGAGAGAATAAGATGCAGCAGGATTCCAGCCCTGCAGCATCCCCTGGAAGAGTCCAACCTGGGGCTGCCATGACTCAGGTGTCTGACGACCATCGCCCCATGCCCCACTCTACACCTCATCTGGACTGAAAGTTGGTGGATGAACCATGGTTGGGAGGGACACATGGGCTAGGAGTGGGGAGATGAGCTCTGCTCCTATGGAAAGACTCATGGATGTTCTCACGTCCCTGGCATATGGGTCCTAAAGGAAGGTAATCATTCTCCTCTCTCTTCCGCCATGTCTCTTTATAGATTCAGAACCTAAAAGGAAGCCAGGAAAGTGTTCATATCCTCCCGATAAGGGGCTTTGCAAAGCTTCAATCTCGAGATGTTTTTACGACTCAACTAATGATCGTTGTTCAAAATTTAAATATGGAGGATGTCTGGGCAATGACAACAACTTTTCAACAAAAAAGACTGTGAGAAAGCGTGCATGTAAAGCAAGCTTTAGGTGTGAATTATCCCTCCCCGGAGAGATACTCTATGATAATTAAAAGATTTGGCTGTGAATAAGTGAAATCTTCTTTATCCAAAATCATTCTCCCTGCAGGGTGCCTATATTCACTCCTCTCTGTGTCAACAACCTTTACAAATACTGCACGTATATTGAAAGCCTCAGACCTTCTTTCTCAAATACATACCAACATACAAATAATACACTGAAGAAACTTGAAAGTGTTCGGTCATCCACGCTTAGTATTCATGGCAGTTGAGTCCACAGAGAAGAAAACCTTTAAGGAAAAGAGTGAAAGCTGAAAATCTTTAGAATCATTCAAACAATGATGAAATATATGGACTGAGGCAATAGCGCAGGTGCTAGGGCATTTGCCTTGCACGTGGCCAACCTGGGGTTGATTCCTTTGTCCCTTTGGGAGAGCCCAGCAAATTACTGAGAGAATTCAGTCCTCATAGCAGAGGCTGGCATGCTAACCGTGACATACTCAATTTGCCAAAAACAGTAACAATAAATCTCACAGTGAAGACGCTACTGGTGCCCACTCGAGCAAATACACTACAGTGCTACAATGCTACAGTGCTACATAATAACTTTCATTAAATATCAAATGTGGTATATCAGGAAAAAAGGAGCTGACTGTCCAATTTTCTATTTCAATTCGCACAGAGAGGTCAATTCTATTCATACCTATATCATGCAATTGAGGGATTTTTAAAAATTGAATCACAGTGAGGTATGGAGTTAGAAAGTTGTTCATGATCTGAGTCTCAGTCATATCTCATTCCAACCCTCATCTTAATCGAGGGAATTAAAGTTCAGAAAGATCAACTTCTTGTCCAAAATCCCAAACCTCTGAGAGGAAGCTTGTGATCAAATCAAAGTCAGATTCTAGAACGCACATTCTCAGTATTTCCCCACCAGGCTGTAGTCAGAGTCAATTCTACCCAGGAGAGCCCAAGCTCTGCTCGCCTCTCCTTCCTGGAACACCAGCAGCACACACATCCGCAGAGTTGGAGCTGGGCTGCTATATGTAGGCAACCAAACCATTCACGGTTTTGTAAGCCAGGGTGCCCATAATTAAATTGAAACGCATGTCCACAAAGTCTGAGATGGCACTCACTTCGAGAGAGCAGGACGAAGCCAGCACAGTGCTGAGGACAGGCTGTTTTCTGAATTTTATTCCCATGGTCCTGCCATCTGCTGGAGTCAAGCAAAGGCTCAACCATTAACTGAGCAGATGCCTATGTACTCACTCCCTCTCTGGGCTCCCAAATCACATTCAGTCCCAAGGGCAACTACACAGAGAAATTTAACAACCTTCTTTTTTTCCCTATACATGAAAATCATTCTTACACACACGACACAACAAACACATACACACAAACAGGAGAGAGAGACAGAGAGAGAGAATGATGATTTTTATAAGCCACTATGATTTGGGTTACCTTGTTAAGCAATACGACAATGGATAACTAACAGATCCAAAAATCAACTTAAATGGATGTTTCTCAGTTCTGGTTCTCGGAAGTCCCTAGCTCTACTATGCATAAGCCCACGGAGAAAACCTCCACCAAAAGACAAAATGTGGTTCATTTAAGAAATGAAGACATCTCCAGGCAGTTTTTGGCTTTTTTCTATACATATACATATATATACACATAAATAAAAAGATCATCCTTTCTTCCATAGTTGCAGGACTCAAAGGTTTTTCTGCTGCCACAATGCCCCATACTGTGTATTTTGAACATACCAGCAGATAGTCCTTTAAGTTCTTCAAACGAACTATTTCCCTGAAGATAGTAAATAAGACAAAAGAGAGTAAAATAACTGAGGGAAGAGGCACATTAAGAGGGGGTCGTTGCTTAAAGTCCAGAGGCATCTCTACAGGGAGCTGCTCGGTTCAGAGATTTGTTTTGTGTCTGTGGATCATGGCCATTAAGGAGATTAAGTAGCAGTCCGAATCGGTTTGTGGGCATGACCTCAGGGTCCTATGGGGGCCAGGAGATGGGAGGGACTGGTCCATCCCCTATCTCTTGAGGCCTGAGATTGCCATCACTGAACCCGTGTACCTTCATTTCTCCATGGGTTGTGGAAGTTGGTGGCCGCGGGACCATTTTAGGGGACAAGTAGAGGGACGATGCCTGCCCACATCTGAGGCTCCCCAGTGAAGTCCGACTGGCTTAAAGTCCAGATGCATCTCTGCAGAGAGCTGCTCGTTTCAGAGATTCTTTTGTGTGTGGCTTCACAATCCAAAATTGCCGCCACACCCGGGGGCTAACTCCACCATCTCAGGACGGCCCTCACCAAGATACAATTTGTTGAAAATTCTGGTATGCGGGTTTTGTGACTAAAATCTACATGCTTTCCCAGAGTTCTGGTGGGCTCTCTCCCCACTTCCCAATATTCATAGAAGGACTGGCAGTCACCCCCACGAACCAACTCCAGCGCAACCATTTAAGTTCTACCACCAGTATTCCTTCAGAGACCCATAAAAAAACAATCTTGAAAGAGTCACTGAGCTTCCCAGTACTTCGAGTCTGTGCACTGCAAACAGGACCTGATCTAAACCCAGCATCCAGAGGGCAGGGACCTTCATCCAGGTGTGCCTATCCGATCATTTGGGGCCAGAAGGGGCATGGCCTCTGTGGTAGTGTGCCTGGCTTCGGCTACAGGGAAGGTCATCAAGGTGGGGTGCAGCGACCGCTTATGCAGCCGCAGTTATTTTCCCCTGTTTTAGTACACTTGACAGGCATCCCAATCCCCATTACCTAACTGTGGAGACCTCCCCAGCTACCTCTAACAGAAAAGGCAAACAAGCCAGTAGCCTACTCCAATTGCCCCAAAATATCGAGACTTCACAAAGAGAAAACAGCTCTAGTGAACTGGGACATCCCACCTCCATACAACCCTGACTGCATGAAGAAACAGCACAAATCCTCACAGCAAGGAGAGGACGAAGAAACGAGTCCAGAAGCCTCAGCAGGGGTCTCCCACAAATATGATCGTCCGATAAAGAATTCAGAGAAGAAATTCTGAAAATGTTCACTGAACTTAAAGAAACGGTGGAGCAGTCAGCAGAGAAATTACGGGAAGATATTAGAGCAGAAATAGGAAATCTACATTCAGAAATGTCAGGAATAAAAGACTCAGTAGAAGAAATAAAAAACATAGTGGGTGGCCTCAACAGTAGAATGGCTACAGCTGAAGATAGAATTAGTGAGCTTGAAGATGAGCAGCAGAAAGCCCACAGGCTACAACAAACATTTGGAAAAGACCTCAAAATAACAAATCAGAGTCCTAGGTGATGATTCCAAGAGGAATAACATAAGAATCATCGGAGTTCCAGAAGGACAGGGAGGCAACCCTAATGAGAAAGCCACAGTCAAAGAATTCATTGCTGAAAAGTTCCCAGAGTTGGATAATGGAGAAGTCCATATCCTAGGAGCCCGAGGGGTGCCAGCTACAAGAGACCCTAATAAAAAGACTCCCAGAGGGGCCAGAGCGATAGCACAGCGGCTAGGGCATTTGCCTTGCACGCTGCCGACCCGGGTTCGATCCCTGGCATCCCATATGGTCCCCCAAGCACCGCCAGGAGTAATTCCTGAGTATAAAGCCAGGAGTAACCCCTGAGCATCGCTTGGTTGTGATCCAAAAGGAAAAAAAAAGACTCCAACACATATCATAGTCAGAACGATGGATGCCACTGATCGGGACACAATACTGCAAGCAGAAGGTCAAAAAAAGAAATCACATACAAAGGAGCACTGCTTACATTCATAGCAGACATATTAGAGGAAACCCTTGAATCCAAAAGACAATGGGGGGGATATAGTGAAAAAACACAATGGAATGAACAAATCACCACGAATCCTCTATTCTGATAAGCTATCCCTCAAACTCAAAGGAACCTTGCACAACTTACTGGATAAACAACAGCTTCGAAACTTCATAGACTTAAACAAAACTTAAAATAAGGACTAAAGGGGCTCCTCTAAGAAGATAACCCCTACAAGCAAAACACATTCCTGTAGAAAGATGGCACACAACTCCACGACAATAATCTCTCAACGTCAATGGTCTAAGTGCACCCATCAAGAGACACAGAGTGGCAAAATGGATTCAGAAACTGAACCCAGCATTCTACTGCCTACAAGAAACACATCTGAATGGTCAGAACAAATACAAACTCAAAGTCAAAGGATGGAAAACAATCCTTCGAGCAAGCAACTCCCTCAAAAAAGACTGGGTGGCCATACTTGTATCGGACAACATAGATTTCAGGTTGAAAAAGATTAGAAGGGACAGCTGAGGCCATTTCTTAAAAATCAAGGGATACATGCAGCAGGAAGAACTCACACTACTAAACGTATATGCATCTAATGAGGGACTAATGAAATACTTAAAACAAGTAACAGTGTTTTAAGTAATTCACTGCTAACAGATTTTAGAGAGGACATTGCTAGCAACACAATAGTAGTTGGAGACTTCAACACCACTTTATCACCTCCTGATAGATCAACAAGATCAAAACTCAGTAAGGAAACACTGGCCTCAAAGGAAGAAATAGAGGAGAGAGGGCTAATAGATCTATACAGGGCTTTGCATACCCATAAAAAAGAATACACATTTTTTCCCAATGCACATGGAACATTTTCCAAAATAGATCATGTGTTGGGCCACAAAGCATACCTGCATAGAATCAGGAAGATAGAAATTGTACTAACTATCTTTTCAGATCATGATGCACTGAAGATAGAAGTTAATCATGCACACACGCCTAGGACCAAACCATACACCGGGAAATTAAATAACTCAATGTTGAACAACGAGTGTGTCAAGAAGAAAATCGAGGAAGAAATCAAAAGGTATCTGGAAACAAATAAGAATGAAGACATGAGGTACCAGAACCTCTGAGACACAGCTAAAGCTGTGTTAAGGGGAAAATTTATAGCTTTGCAAGCATATCTCAAGAAGGAAGAAAGGGCCCACATAAATAACCTGACCTCACAGCTCAAGATCTTAGAAAAGGATCAACAAAAGGAGCCCAAATCAGACAAGAGAGAAGAAATAATAAAACTTAGAGCAGAAATCACTGATATGGAAACCCAAAAAAAAAAACAATCCGAAAGATCAATGAATCTAACAGCTGGTTCTTTGAGAAGATAATTGGGACTGATAAACCACTAGCAAGACTCACAAACAAAGAGTGACAGAGAACTCTAATAAAATGAATCAGAAAGGATAGGGGGGACATCACAAAAGAAACCAAAGAAATTCAAATTATCATCAGAGACTACTTCAAAAGTCTGTACACCACGAAACAAGAGAATCTAAAAGAAATTGATAAATTTCTGGATTCCTATAATCTCCCAAGATTGAACCGAGACGAATTGGAATACTTTAATAGTCCTATTAATATCAAGGAAACTGAAACTGTAATCAAATTCTTCCCATAAACAAAAGCCCAGGTCCAGACGGATTCACTAGAGAATTCTTCCAAACATTTAAAGAAGACCTATTGCCAATTCTTTTCAAGCTTTTCCAGGAAATCGAGGAAACATAAATACTTTCAAACAGTTTCTATGAGGCACGTATAATCCTAATACCAAAACCAAACAGAGACACCACAAAAAAGGAAAAATAAAGGTCGATATCTCTGATGAACACGGATGCGAAGATCCTCAACAAAATATTAGCGAATAGAATCCAACAACTCATCAAAAAGATCATACACCACAACCAAGTGGGATTCATCCACGGATGCAAGGATGGGTCAAAACTCAGAAGTCATTCAATGGGACTACATTAAACTAAAAAGCTTCTGCACCGCAAAAGATACAGTGACCAGAATACAAAGACTATCCCCAGAATGGGAAAGGATATTTACACAATACCCATCAGATAAGGGGTTGATATCAATGGTATATAAAGCACAGGTTGAGCTCTACAAGAAGAAAACATCCAACCCCATAAAAAATGGGGCTAAGAAATGAACAGAAACTTTACCAAGGAAGAGATACGAATGGCCAAAAGGCACATGAAAAAGTGCTCTACATCACCAATCGTCAGAGAGATGCAGATCAAAACAACCATGAGATTCCACCTCACACCACAGAGACTAGCACACATCCAAAAGAATAAAAGCAACGACTGTTGGAGAGGAAGTGAGGAGAAAGGGACCATTCTACACTGCTGGTGGGAATGCCGAATAGTTCAGCCCTTTACGAAAGCAATATGGACGATTCTCAAAAAACTAGAGGTGGAGCTCCCATTTGACCCAGCAATACCACTGCTGGGAATATATCCCAGAAAAGCCAAAAAGTATAGTGGAAATGACATCTGCACTTATATGTTCATCGCAGCACTGTTTACAATAGCCAGAATCTGGAAAAAACCCGAGTGCCCTAGAACAGATGACTGGTTGAAGAAACTCTGGTACATCTATACAATGGAATACTATGCAGCTGTTAGAAAAAATGAGGTCATGACGTTTGCATATAAGTGGATCAACATGGAAAGTATCATGCTAAGTGAAATGAGTCAGAAAGAGAGAGGCAGACATAGAAAGAGTGCACTCATCTGTGGAATATAAGAATAATAGACTATAAGACTAACGCCCAAGAATAGTAGAAATAAGTACCAGGAGATTGTTTCCATGGCTTGGAGGCTGGTCTCTCATTCTGGGTAACTCAGGGAAGGGACCACCAAGTAAAATGTGGTTGGAGGTCATGTGGGGGAAGGGTGATGCGGGCCGAATACAGACTAGAGACTTAACACAATGGCCACTCAACACCTTTATTGCAAACCATAACACCTAATCAGAGAGAGAGAACAAAAGGGAATTCCCTGCCATAGTGGCAGGGTGGGGTGGGGGGAGACGGGACTGGGGAGAGGGGGAGGGATGTTGGGTTTACTGGTGGTGGAGAATGGGCACTGGTGAAGGGATGGGTTATCGAACTTTGTATGGGGGAAACATGAGCACAAAGATGTATGGATCTGTAACTGTACCCTCACGATGACTCTCTAATTAAAAATAAACTAATAAAAAAATTAAAATAATAGTTTAATATAGTTTGTATTAGATATTACTGTCATGTCAATGTTTAACATCACTTCTATGACAATTTAATTATGGTTAAGTAAGATAATATTCTTATTCTTAGATGATTAATGTTTTATATTGAATTAGTTAGAGCTGAAGTGTCACAGTATTTGTAATGAATCCTGAAATGGCTTAATTTTTTTTTTTTTGCTTTTTGGGTCACACCCAGCAATGCTCAGGGGTTACTCCTGGCTTTGCACTCAGGAATTACTCCTGGCGGTGCTTGGGGGACCATATGAGATGCCGGGGATCGAACCCGGGTTGGCCGCGTGCAAGGCAAACGCCCCACCCGCTGTGCTATCGCTCCACCCCTCTGAAATGGCTTATTAATGAATAAGAGGGAGACATGGAGGAGGGAAAGAAAGAAAGAGTGGAAGTGAAAGACAGAAGGAGAAAATGAGTAAACTATTAACAGCTGGTATATACATAAAAAACGGTACATGCTGTTTTTTTTATAATAAATTTATTTATTTTTAATTAATGAATCACCATGAGGGTACAGTTACGGATTTATACACATCTGTGCTTATGCTTCCCCCATACAAAGTTCGGGAACCCATCCCTTCACCAGTGCCCATACTCCACCACCAGTAAACCCAGCATCCCTCCCATCCTCCCCAATCCCATCACCCCCCACCCCACCCTGTCACTGTGGCAGGGCGTACCCTTCTGTTCTCTCCCTCTAATTAGCTGTTGTGGTTTGCAATAAAGGTGTTGAGTGGCCACTGTGCTCAGTCTCTAGCCCTCATTCAGCCCGCAACTCCCTTCTCCCACATGGCCTTCGACTACATTATAGTTGGTGATCCTTCTCTGAGTTGCCCTTTCCCCAGAATGTGAGGCCAGCCTCCTAGCCATGGAGTCAACCTCCTGGTAGTTGTTTCTACAATTCTTGGGTGTTAGTCTCCCATTCTGTTATTCTATATGTCATAGATGAGTGCAATCTTTCTATGTCTGTCTCTCTCTTTCTGACTCATTTCACTTAGCATGAAACTTTTCATGCCGATCCACTTAAATAAAAAATTTGTGACCTCCTTTTTTCTAACAGCTGCATAGTATTCCATTGTATAGAGGTACATGCTGTTTTTTAACATCAAAATATTTCTGCAAAGTTTTGTTAGTCTTTCAATGTAATATTTGTGAAAAAAAGTTTTAGCAATATTTTAAGTGTTCTATGTACACCAAAAATTAAAAACAACTTTAACAAAAAAAAAATAAGTGGATCTGCATGGAAAGTATCATGCTAAGTGAAATGAGTCAGAAAGAGAGAGACAGACATAGGAAGATTGCACTCTTCTGTGGAATATAGAATAGCACAGTGGGAGACTAACCCCCACGAATAGTAGAAATAAGTACCAGGAGTTTGGCTCCATGGCTTGGAAGCTGGCCTCACTTTCTGGTGAGAGGGCAACTCAGATAGAGAAGGGAACACCAAGTAAAATGTGGTTGGAAGCCATGCGGAGGAAGGGTGATGCGTGCTGAATGTAGACTAGAGCCTCAACATGATGACCACTCAACATCTTTATTGCCAGCCACAACAGCTATTTAGAAAGAGAGAACAAAAGGGAATACCCTGCCACAGTGGCAGGGTGGAGTTGGGAGAGATGGGTTTTGGGAGGGTGGGAGAGATGCTGGGTTTATTTGTAGTAGAGAATGGGCACTGGTGAAGGGTTGGGTTCTCGAACTTCATATAAGGGAAACATGAGCACAAAAATGTATAAATCTGTAACTGCACCCTCAAAAAAATAAACAAAATAAATTAATTAAAAAACCCTAAAAAAAATAAATAAGGTGGCTGGAGTGATAGCACAGTGGGTAGGGCGTTTGCCTTCCATGCGGCCGACCCAGGTTCAAATCCCAGCATCCCATATGGTCCCCTGAGCACCGCCAGGGGTGATTCCTGAGTGCAAGAGCCAGGAGTGACCCCTGTGCATTGCTGGGTGTGACCCAAATAGCAAATAAATGAATAAATAAATAAATAAATAAATAAGACCTTTGATTCTGTTCAGACTGAAGCGGTCATCGAAGCACTAGCCAAACAGCACGTGCAAACTCAGTCCATCAAGATCCTTGGCGAGCTGTATTATGGATTCACCACCAGAATCTCACCATTCTACAAAGAAGTGTTCATTTATGTAAACAGAGGGGTTCAGCAGGGTGACACCGTTTCACCGAAACTCTTGAGTGCCACCCTGCAAAACATCATGCGATGACTGGAATGGGAAGGATTGGGAGTGTTGGGAGTGAAGATAGACGGTCGGCAACAACACCACCTCCACTTTAATGATGACATCGTTCTCCTAACACCAAATATCACCCAAGCAGTACAAATGCTTGCGGACTTCGACCATGAGTGTGGGAAGGTCGAACTATAGTTAAATCTCATGAAGACAATGTTCATGAGAAACGAACTAGTTCCTGATGTCTCATTTACCTTCAACGAAATGAATATCTCCAAATGCAAGTTATGTGTATCTATGTCGAGAACTCAACATGACAAATGACCTGGCACCTGACCTACGCAGGAGGAACAGAACGCCTGGAACACTTTCAAGAGCATGAAAGGAGTGGTTAAGAGGAAAAAGAACCCCAGCTCTGGGCACATCTTTTTGAATCACAGGTTTTTCCTGCACTAACATACGCTTCACAGACCTGGGCCCTACACAAACAGGATGAGAAAGTTATTCGTGTATCCCAGGAGGAATGGAAAGAGCCATGCTAGGAGTATCACATTTCACTCAAGTGAGGGAAGGAATCAGGAGGTCCAACCTCCGTTGACAATCAAGAATCAGGGATGCTGTCTCGTTTGCCAAGGGGTCGAAAATCAAATGGGCCAGACATGTAATGCAATTCAGAAATGACCACAAGGCTAGAGCTGTTACCAATAGGATTCCACCGAATGTCAAAAGACCGCATGACTGCCCACTTACAAGATGGTAAGACTTCTTCACCAAGACCCTTAATAATAGCTTGAGGTTTTTCGTGATCCTAGAGTGAGCAGACACCATTGGGCTACAACAGAACATTACAGGGATGAATGCAGACATTACTGACACTGGCTCGAGGAAATCGATGAATAATGGGATGACAAGTGATATATGTGATTAAAAATTGCACGATTTACAAAGCTACAGGTAGTTTAATTTAGGCATAAAATACTTCAATACCAATCCCTCCAACAATTTCAATATGCCTCTAACAGTGTTCCCAAATATCCTGCTAACCCCATCCTACATTAGACAGGCACGTGACAAAGTTTCCAAGACTGACACTTAGATTCCATGTTCTCAGTTCTGTCAAGTCTGTGTTTTGGATATATGACAAGACCTCACACTCCTATCGCTGGCATAACAAAAGCCCTCAGGCCTATTGACCCATTACTTCTACTTCTCTTCTGCCCTCTTAATTTTCTTCTTTATCTGTCCCCATCCTTCTAAACAAGGAAGGCTCCCAGATATTAGAAATGATTCCTGTTCTGAAGTCCTGGATCCAAACTTTGTCCTCCAGGTGACAATAGTATTTTTAATTTGAATTTTTCTCATATAAAAACTGGGCATTCTAGACCTTATGGAATCATGTGTAGATTCAAGGAAAATAATATATAATGAAACTCTGGAGCCAGAGAGAGAGAGAGAGACAGAGAGAGAGAGAGACTCACCAAAGAATTGAGTACTCTTGTTTTATTATAATCAAGCAGCTCCTAATCTAAAGAATAGGAAGGCAACTTGGATAAAATCATATTACCTATTTCCTGGAGAAAAGTTCAAAATTGAAATTTGGTAGAACACTCTGCTTAGATGGGATAACAGCTCTCCCAAATGATAAGAGATATAGCAGATGAATTGGATATTCAGAGAGGCCCCTCCTACTTGGTTTACATTCTCCATAAAATAGCAACTTGATACTGCATCATTCACAGATCACCACCATGAAGTTTAAGATCTTTCTCCACCTTTTACTTCTAGTCACTCTCCTGGGACTCGAAGCAGAAGCATCATTTGGTGAGTATGGAACCTGGGACCTCCCAGGGAATAGGGAATATGAGGGGAAACAGAAGCACAAAGAAAGTCCATTTCTTATTTCATAGGAAGTGAGTCAATTCTATTCATTGAATATATGTTAGGCTCAAATAAATGCCAGGAAATAAACACACAGATGAGCTTCTCTAAATGAGCAAACTTCCAGGTCCAGAGCCATAGAAAGAGCACAGTGGATAGGGCATTTTCCTTGCATGCAGTTGAGCAGGGTGTGATCCCCGGAACCCCATAGGACCCATGAGTTGGCCAGAGTGATCCCTGAGCTCAGAGTCAGGAGTAATTATTGAGGACCACACGTGTGACTCCCTGCTCTGCCTCCCAATAAAACCCAAATGAAAACAAAATGACAGACCCATGTTTGTCATATCAATGTACCTGGAAGATAGATAGAAAATACTGGATGGTAAAGTGTTCTGAAAGGGGAAGAGGAACTGAGACTTTGAAGAGGAGAAGTAGACTCTAATCCTGAAGGGGAATAAGGACAGAAGAGGAAAACGAGAAGAGAAGAGCTGTAATGGAACAGTGGCAGGCTTAGTGTAGCCATGTCACACCTACTTATAATGTAAGGCCTCTTCCAGGACGACTTTCCTCAATTTAAAAACTGCCCGTTGAACCACTATGACAATAGTAGTTGGAAATGATCGCTTCTGATAAGATTTGAGCACTGATACGTACTGAAAATAGACCAAGGACCTAACATTAATGCCTCTTAGTATTTTTTTTGGAAATCATAATACCCAAAGTTGGAGAGAGGGAAAGAATTGTACCTGCCACAGAGGCAGGGAGTAGGATCGGTGGGGGTGGCAAGTAAGACACTGGGAACAATGGTGGTGGAAAATGAGCACTGGTGGAGGGATGGGTGCTTGAGCATTGTGTGACTGAAATGTAATCTTGCAAGTTTATAACTATATCTCATGGTGATCGAATAAAACTTATTTAAAAAAAAAATTTAACGAATTGAGTGGGGCTGGATTCTTAGTACAGCAGGAAGGGCGTTTGTCTAGTACGCAGCCAACCTGGGTTTGATTCCCAGTATCCTATAAGGTGCCTGGAGCACCGCCAAGAGCAATTCCTGAAGTGCAAAGCCAGGAGTAACCTCTGTGCATTGCAGAGTGTGACCCAAAAAGCAAAAAAAAAAAAAAAGAGAATGCTGAAGGTAGGTAAAGGGATATGCATATATGCATGATAAACTTTTAGTATCTATATTGCAAGTGATAATGCCGAAATGGAGAGAGAAAGAGAGAAAAAGAAAGAGAGATAGAAGAAAAGTGTCTACAATAGACGCTGGCAAGGGTATGGGACTGTTTAGGAAACAGAATGTCTGTTAGAAGACATTAGAGGTAGGAAAGACACTGGAAAATGGACGAGTGTTTAAAAACAAGTATGTACTGTGTATTTCCTGGTGATTCCACGAAAAAAAATAAGGAAGGAAGGAAG
>JASTTN010006323.1:12205-28292 GCA_030324115.1 Sorex maritimensis | reverse complement strand
AGGAAGGAAGGAAGGAAGGAAGGAAGGGAGGGACGGAGGGACGGAGGAAGGGAAGAAGGAAGAAAGGGAGGAACGAAGGGAGGAAGGAAGTAATAAACTGCCCAAGGAAATGGGGAAGTGAAATACACATCTTAAACACCCCACTGACATGAGAACAGCAGGACTTTCCAAGATTTTTGAATAATCAGAAGACACCCTTGAAAACACATTTTGAAATAAGCTATTATAAAACATATACTTTCTGTATAATTCAAAGAGATAGAAGAATGACGAGAAAGCAGAACTTTCTCTAATCTTTCGCGTTGTTGTTGTGGCCACATGCGCTGATACTCAGGGCTTACTCTTAGCACTGCACTCCCTAGCGGTGCTCAAGGGACCATATAGGATGCCAGAGATAGGACCCAGGTAGTCTGTGTGCAAGACAAGCACCCTCCACAGTTTCCTTTCTCTCCAGCCCAGCTTTGTTACATCTTCCCTGCAGAGACCATCACGTTTGGCAGTCAGACGAGTAGCCTAGCTCACTGCAGGTACACATACTCATAAAACTATAGGCTATAAGCTCTTATATAAAATAAGGGGTTAAATCTTCCAATAACCCAATAAGCAAGTAATTCTCCAGGATTCGATTTTGATCCAGCAGTAGCAACTGCAGCAGCTTGTGAGAACATTTACTGATTTCAGTCTTTCTGGGTCAGAAACTCTGAGTGTATGTTTCACATCTGCTTCAATAAGCCTTCAGAGTTTTGGAAGAACCATACAACTTTTCAAAACCTCGCTGAGAGACAAAAAAGCAATCAATAGAACATGCACACAGGAGGAGTCAGATATTTGAGTTCAAGTTCTTGCATCCAATTTTTTTTTCATTGAATCACGAGATACACAAGTACAACGCTGTTCAGAGCCAGATTTCAGCAATACATGTTCCAATACCCATCCCTGTATAATGCACATTTCTCATCAGCTATGGCCCAAGTTTCCCTATCGTCACCCCACCAACACAGCCTGTCTCTTTGGCAGGTACTTTCTCTCTTCCCATCTCTCTCTCCCTCTCTCTCCCTCTCTCTCCCTTCAACTCACTCTACTTCCTTTTCTCACTTTGCTCTTGGGCTATGCAATACAGATACTGACAGGTTACCATGTTTATTCCTTTACCTCCTTTCAGCACACAGTTCTTATCCAGAGTGATCATTTTCAACTATCCTTGTCATAGTGGTCGCTTCTCTAGCCTGACTGTTTCTCCCTCAGCACTTGGAGCAGGCCTCCATTCATGGAACAATCATCTTGGCTTCTGTTTCTACTCTACTTAGGTATTATTCTCATTATGTTTTTTATATCCCACAAAAAAGTGCACTCATTCTATGTCTGTCTCTCTCCTTCAAATTTCACTCAGCATGATTTGCAACATGTCCGTCCATTTACAAATCTCACATCCCTTTATACATGCTCCATGCCCTGAGAGTATCACTTAAGCCTATATGTACTTAACCCTACAATTTTTGATAACCTTACAATATTTTATACTGTAAAATAAGATCAATGTTTTACTTAAGTTTGTTTACCAGACGACAGGTGAATCATTCAGTGTAACCTAACTCATAATAGTTTTCTGATGGGGAATTGGAGTGATACTACAATGGGTAGGGCATTTGCCTGGCATGCATCAACAGAGTTCAATTTCTGGTACCTGAATGGTCCCCTGAGCTCATCAAGAGCAATTCTTGAGTGTAGAACCATGAATAATCCCTGAACACTGAATGACTTCCACACCAAAAAATATTAGATTCCTCACTTTCAGTATCTTTTCTTGAAATGAAACTATAATGAAGGTATATTAAATGTAAAAGCGTGTTATACACTTATGACAGAATCAATTCTGTAGCCTGGCATTTTATTCTCAGTAAAGAAAGTGTAAGTCAACAGAACATAAATTTATCAACCAGCAAGCCTGCATCAATATATTAGAGAAGGACCCTAGAGGAAACTCTCCTAATTATAAAAGAACAAAACAGACCAAAAATAGAATCAGAATCAAGAAAGGTAGTGAAAAGAAAGAAGAATATTATTGAAGAATAGAGACAGGGAAATGGGTTCTTCAAATATACAAAACTTAGTGTCCTTCCCACTGAAAACACACGCAGTACGTGAACAGGTGCACACAGCAGTTGATAAAGAAGGATCGCTTTCCTCATTGCAGACGAGAGGGAAATGGTGGTCTTTAGTTTTAATGACATGGATGGCCAGAGGGTCAAGTCTGAGAGCATTAGACGTAGCAGGATTCCAGCCCTGTAGCATCCCCTGGAAGAGTCCAACCTGCGGCTGCCATGACTCAGGTGTCTGACGACCATAGCCCCATGCCCCACTCTACACCTCATCTGGACTGAGAGTTGGCGGATGAACCATGGTTGGAAGGGACACATGGGCTAGGAGTGGGGAGATGAGCTGTGCTACTATGGAAAGTCTCATGGATGTTCTCATGGGCCCTGGCATTTGGGTCCTAAAGAAAGGTAATCATTCTCCTCTCTCTTCCGCCCTGTCTCTTTATAGGTTCAGAACCTAAAAGGAAGCCAGAAAAGTGTTCATATCCTCCCGAAACAGGACATTGCAAAGCTGGATTTCTGAGATGGTTTTACAACTCCACTAGTAATCGTTGTTCAAAATTTATCTATGGAGGCTGTGAGGGCAATGACAACAACTTTTTAACGAAAACAGACTGTGAGAAAGCGTGCATGTAAAGCAAGCTTTAGGTGTGAATATATCCTCCCCGGAGAGATACTCTGCGATAATTAAAAGATTTTGCAGGAAAGAAGTGAAATCTCCTTTATCCAAATTCATTCTCTCTGCAGGGTACCTATATTCACTCCTCTCTGTGCCAACAACCTTTACAAGTACTGCACGTATATTGAAAGCCTCAGACCTTCTTTCTCAAATACATACCAACATACAAATAATACACTGAGGAAACTTGAAAGTGTTCGGTCATCCACACTTAGTCTGCATGGCAGCTGAGTCCACAGAGAAGAAAACCTTTAAAGAAAAGAGTGAAAGTTGAAAATCTTTAGAATCATTCAGACAATGATGAAATATACGGACTGGGGCGATAACACAGATGCTAGGGCATTTGCCTTCCACGTGGCCAACCCGCGGTTGATTCCTCCGTACCTTTGGGAGAGCCCGGCAAGCTACTGAGAGAATTCAGTCCACACAGCAGAGGCAGGCATGCTAACCGTGACATACTCAATTTGCCAAAAACAGTAACAATAAATCTCACAATGGAGACGTTACTGGTGCCCACTCGAGCAAATACACTACAGTGCTACAATGCTACAGTGCTACAAAATAACTTTCATTAAATAGCTAATGTGGTATATCAGAAAAAAAGGAGCTGACTGTCCAATTTTCTATTTGCATCTGCACAGAGAGGCCAATTCTATTCATACCTATGTCATGTAATTGAGGGATTTTTAAAATTGAATCACAGTGAGGTATGGAGTTACAAAGTTGTTCATGATCTGAGTCTCAGTCATATCACATTCCAACCCTCATCTTAATCGAGGGAATTAAGGTTCAGAAAGATCAACTTCTTATCCAAAATCCCAAACCTCTGAAAGGAAGCAGGTGATCGAATGAAAGTCAGACTCTAGAACGCACATTCTCAGTAGTTCCCCACCAGGCTGTAGTCAGAGTCAATTCTACCCAGGAGAGCCCAAGCTCTGCTCGCCTCTCCTTCCTGGAACACCAGCAGCACACACATCCGCAGAGTTGGCGCTGGGCTGCTATATGTAGGCAACCAAACCATTCACGGTTTCGTAAGCAGGGTGCTCATAATTAAATTGAAACACATGTCCCAATGTCTGAGATGGCACTCACTTCGAGAGAGCGGGATCAAGCCAGCACAGTGCTGAGAACAGGCTGTTTTCTGAAATTTAATTCCCATGGTCCTGCGATCTGATGGAGTTAAGCAAAGGCTCAACCATTACCTGAGCAGATGCCTATGTACTCACTCCCTCTCTGGGCTCCCAAATCACATTAAGTCCCAAGGGCAACTACACAGAGAAATTTAACAACCTTCCTTTTTTCCCTACACATGACAATCATTGTTACACACACGACACAACAAACACATACACACACAGGAGAGAGAGAGAGAGGGAGAGAGGGAAAGAAGATTTCTATAAGCCACTATGATTTAGGTTGCCTTGTTAAGCAATACGACAATGGATAACTAACAGATCCAAAAATCAACTTAAATGGATGTTTCTCAGGTCTGATTCTCGGAAGTCCCTAGCTCTACTATGCATAAGCCCACGGAGAAAACCTCCACCAAAAGACAAATGTGGTTCATTTAAGAAATGAAGACAGGGGCCAGAGCGATAGCACAGCGGGTAGGGCGTTTGCCTTGCACGCGGCCGACCCAGGTTCGATCCCCGGCATCCCATATGGTCCCCCAAGCACTGCCAGGAGTAATTCCTGAGTGCAAAGCCAGGAGTAACCCCTGAGCATTGCTGGGAGTGACCCAAAAAGCAAAAAAAAAAAAAAGAAAAGGAAAGAAATGAAGACATCTCGAGGCAGTTTTTGGCTTTTTCTATAGATATACATATATATACACATAAACATAAAGATCATCCTTGCTTCCTTAGTTGCAGGACTCAAGGGTTTTTATGCTGCCACAATACCCCATACTGTCTATTTTGAACATACCAGCAGATAGTCCTTTAAGTTCTTCAAACGAACTATTTCCCCAAAGATAGCAAATAAGACAAAAGAGAGTAAAATAACCGAGGGAAGAGGCACATTAAGAGGGGGTCATTGCAACGCCCAAGAATAGTAGAAATAAGTACCATGAGATTGTTTCCATGGTTGGAGGCTGGTCTCTCATTCTGGGTAACTCAGGGAAGGGACCACCAAGTAAAATGTGGTTGGAGGTCATGTGGGGGAAGGGTGAGGCGGGCCGAATACAGACTAGAGACTGAACACAATGGCCACTCAACACCTTTATTGCAAACCACAACACCTATTCAGAGAGAGAACAAAAGGGAATTCCCTGCCATAGTGGCAGGGTGGGGTGGGGGGAGAGGGGACTGGGGAGGGGGGAGGGATGTTGGGTTTACGGGTGGTGGAGAATGGGCACTGGTGAAGGGATGGGTTATCGAACTTTGTATGGGGGAAGCATGAGCACAAAGATGTATGGATCTGTAACTGTACCCTCACGATGACTCTCTAATTAAAAATAAACTAATAAAAAAAAAGAGGGGATCATTGCTTAAAGTTCAGAGGCATCTCTGCAGGGAGCTGCTCGGTTCAGAGATTCATTTTGTGTCTGTGGATCATGGCCATTAAAGAGATTAAGTAACAGTCAGAATCAGTTTGTGGGCGTGACCTCAGGGTCCTATGGGGGCCAGGAGATGGGAGGCACTGGTCCATCCCCTATCTCTTGAGGCCTGAGATTGCCATCACTGAACCTGTGTACCTTCACTTCTCCATGGGTTGTGGAAGTTGGTGGCCACGCGACCATTTTAGGGGACAAATAGAGGGACGATGCCTGCCCACATCTGAGGCTCCCCGGTGAAGTCGCACTGGCTTAAAGTCCAGATTCATCTCTGCAGAGAGCTGCTCGTTTCAGAGATTCTTTTGTGGGCGGCTTCACAATCCAAAATCACCGCCACACCCGGGGCCTAACTCCACCATCTCAGGACGTATCATTTGGGGCCAGAAGGGGCATGGCCTCTGTGGTAGTGGGCCTGGCCTCCGCTTCAGGGAATGTCATCGGGGTGGGGTGCAGCGACCACTTATTCGGCCGCAGTTATTTTCTCCTGTTTTAGTACACTTGACAGGCATCCCAACCCCCATTACCTAACTTTGTGGAGACCTCCCCAACTACCTCTAACAGAAAAGGCAAACAAGCCACTAGCCTACTCCAATTGCGCCAAAATATCGGACCTTCACAAAGAGAAAACAGCTCTAGAGAACTGGAACATCCCACCTCCATACAACCCTGACTGCATGAAGAAAGCACAAATCCCCACAGCAAGGAGAGGACGAAGAAATGAGTCCAGAAGCCTCAGCAGGGGTTTCCCACAAATATGATCTCTCTGATAAAGAATTCAGAGAAGAAATTCTGAGAATGTTCACCGAACTTAAAGAAATGGTGGAGCAGTCAGCGAATAAATTACGGAAAGAAGGAAATCCCTTGGAGACCCTTCCCAGCGCGGAAAAGCCCTCTCCCCGCCTCCTGCCCAAGGTTTGTGACTCGCCCTGACACCCCCACACCCGCCTGGCACCTTTTCACCTCCGCACCTTCGGGTCCTGACCACTCCCCACTCTGCTGGTTAGGGGCACGACCTCACCTTAGGGAGCGTGGCCTCAAAAGTGGGCGTGGCCTCTTTCTGGAGCAGCCACCTCTTACGCGGCCGCAGCTGTATTTTTACCATTCCATGCATTGTCCTTTGGCCACAATTGGTAGAATCCACTCCTCTGAAGAATTCCCTGGTCATCTTTATCACTATATGTTAATGGTCAGGTAACCTAGCCTATCCTAATTTCATGAAAACTGTCAGTGAACACATCAAGTTGCACGTAAAAGTCCTTTGTAAAAAGAGCATAGCTCCACATCCTCAGTTGAGGCCCCTCCAAAGCTAAGGAGAGCACCAGATAGTAAAGCCCATAACAACATGGAGAGACAGCGAAAATCCCCACCACCAGGAGAGATCCAAGAAAATATCTCACTAACCTCACAGCGACTTCCCAGAAATACAACCTCCTCTCGGATAAAGAATTCAGAGAGGAAATTGTGAGGATGGTTCACGACTCAAAGCAATTATGGAACGAACTTCCAATAAATTAAGGGAGGATATGGATGCAGCATTGGAACGCTCCACCAAGATAATCCGGGAAGAAATGAGAGCAGAAATTTCAAAGCTACGAACAGATGTCACACAAATAAAAGAATCAGTAGATGAAATAAAAAAACTCGGTAAGAGCCCTCAATAGTAGAATGACTACAGCCGAAGACAGAATCAGTGAGCTTGAAGATGAGCTGCACAAAGCATATAGGGAACAACAAATAATGGCAAAAGACCTCAAAATGGCTCTAGAGCGAATTAGAGTCCTAGGGGATGACCTCAGGAAAAACAACATAAGAATCATGGGAGTGCGGGAACCACACGGAACAAATTCCAATGAAAAAAACACCATTAAAGACATCATTGCTAAAAAATTCCCAGAGCTAGAGAATGCGGACATCCAGATCCAAGGAGTCCAAAGAGTGCTAGCTAAAAGGGACCCAAGTAGAAAATCCCCAAGGCATATCATAGTCGGAATGATGGATGCCATGGATAGAGACACAATACTGCAAGCAGCAAGATCAAAGAAGGAGATCATATACAAAGGAGCACCCCTTAGATTCACAGCAGACCTATCGGAAGAAACCCTTCAAGCCCGAAGACAATGGTGGGATGTAGTAAAAAAACTTAATGAAATGAATGCCTCACCAAGAATACTCTACCCGGCTAAACTCTCAGTTAAACTTGAAGGAACCATACACTATTTCACGGAGAAGCAACAGCTCAGCAACTTCATAGACTCAAGACCAAATTTAAAAGAAGGACTCAAAGGGCTATTATAAGACAGGGGAAAAAACCTACAAGAACAACAAACCTTACAAAAAAATGACACAAAGTCTCATTATAATAATTTCTCTTAATGTTAACGGTCTAAATGCACCAATCAAGAGGCACAGAGTGGCAAAATGGATTCGGAAACTAAACCCAACTTTCTGCTGCCTACAAGAAACACATCTGAATAGTCAGAACAAACACAGACTCAAAATCAAAGGATGGAAAACAATACTGCAAGCAAACAGCTCCCTCAAAAAAAAAAGCGGGGGTGGCCAAACTAGTATACGAAACATAGATTTCAGGCTGAAAAAAATCAGAAGGGACAGCAAAGGTCATTTTCTATTCATCAAGGGATATGTACAACAGGAAGAAATCACACTCTTAAACGTATACGCACCTAATGAACGACCAGCTAAATACTTAAAAGAACTCCTAACAGAATTTAAGGAGGACATAACTAGCACCACGATAGTAGTTGAAGACTTCAACACTGCTTTATCACCTCTGGATAGATAGAAAAGAACAACACTCAGCAAGGAAACGATGGCTCTGAAGGAAGAAATGGAGCAGACAGGGCTAATAGACCTACACAAGGCGCTACCCCCAATAAAAGAAAGAATACACAATCTTTTCCAGCACACATGGAACGTTTTCCAAAATAGACCATGTTCTGGGCCACAAATTATACCTTAATAGAATCCTGAAGATAGAAATTGTATCAACTATCTTTTCAGACCATGATGCACTGAAGATGGAAGTTAACCACGCACAGACGAGGAGAACCAAATCAAACACTTGGAAATTAAACAACTGACTATTCAACAATGAGTGGGTCACGAAGGAAATCAAGGAAGAAATCAAGAGATACCTCGAAACAAATGAGAATGAAGACGCAAGCTACCAGAACCTATGGGACGCAGCTAAAGCTATGTTAAGGGGAAAATTTATATCTCTGCAAGCCTTCCTCAGAAAAGAAGAAAGGGTCTATATAGATAGCTTGACTTCGCAGCTCAAGACTTAGAAGAGGACCAGCAAAAGAAACCCAAACCAGACAGAAGGAAAGAAATAATAAATCTTAGAGAAGAAATTAACGATATGGAAACCCGAAAAACAATCCGAAAGATCAATGAAACAAAGAGCTGGTTCTTTAAGAAAATAAATAAGATTGAAAAACCGCTAGCAAGACTCACAAAGAAAGAAAGAGAGAAAACCCTAATAAACCGAATCAAAAATGAAAAGGGGGACATCACAAAAGAAACCAAGAGATTTAAAGGACCATCAGAGACTACTTTGAAAGTCTGTATGCCACGAAACAAGAGAACCTAAAAGAAATGGACGAATTCCTTGACTCCTACAATCTCCCAAGACTGAACCAAGAAGACTTGAAATATCTGAATAGGCCCATAAATATCAAGGAAATCGAAACTGTAATCAAAAGTCTCCCCAAAAACAAAAGCCCAGGTCCAGACGGATTCAATGGCGAATTCTTCCAAACATTTAAAGAGGACATGCTGCCAGTTCTCCTCAAGATTTTCCAGGAAATTGAAAAGACAGGAACCCTTCTGAACAGTTTCTATGAGGCACATATCTCCCTAATACCAAAAGCAAACAAAGGCACCACTAACAAAGAAAACTATACACCAATATCCTTGAAGAACACCGATGCGAAGATCCTCAACAAAATACTTGCAAATAGAATCCAAAAACTCATCAAAAAGATCATACACCATGACCAAGTGGGATTCATCCCGGGGATGCAAGGATGGTTTAACATTCGGAAATCAATCAACATAATCCATCATATCAACAAAAGTAAAGATAAAAACCATATGATCATATCAATAGATGCAGAGAAAACATTTGACAAGATCCAACACCTATTCATGACAAAAACTCTCACCAAAGTGGGTTTTGGAGGAACTTTTCTCAAGATAGTCAAAGCCATCTACCACGAACCTAGGGCAAGCATTATCATCAATGGAGAAAAACTAAGGGCATTTCCTCTAAGATTGGGGACAAGACAAGGATGCCCACTCTCACCACTTCTCTATAATATAGTACTGGAAGTATTAACAATAGCCATCAGGAAAGAAAAAGATATTAAGGGGATCCAGATCGGAAAGGAAGAAATCAAGCTCTCACTATTTGCAGACGATAGGATACTATACCTAGAGAAGCCTAAAAGCTCTAGTAAGAAACTCTTAAAAACAATTGACCTGTACAGTAAAGTCGCAGGCTATAAAATCAATACCCAAAAATCCATGGCCTTCCTATATGCAAACAATGACACAGAGGGAAGGGACTTGAAAAAAGCAATCCCGTTCACAATCGTGCCCCATAAAATCAAATACCTTGGAATCAGCTTAACTAAAAGACCTCTACAAAGAAAACTATAAAACGCTACTCCATGAAATAAAAGATGACATGAGGAAATGGAAATATATCCCCTGCTCATGGATGTGAAGTGATGTGAAGTGGAGCAAGGAAAGCCTCTTTAACAAATGGTGCTGGCACAACTGGACAACCACGTGTAAAAGAATGGGCTTAGACCTCGACCTGACACCATGCACAAAAGTCAGATCAAAATGGATTAAAGACCTCAATATCAGACCACAAACCATAAGGTACATTGAAGACAAGGTCGGCAAAACCCTCCACGATATTGAAGATAAAGGTATCTTCAAATATGACACGGAACTAAGCAATCTAGTAGAAATAGAGATCAAAAAATGGGACTACATTAAATTAAAAAGCTTCTGCACCGCAAAAGATACAGTGACCAAAATACAAAGACTATCTACAGAATGGGAAAGGATATTTACACAATACCCATCATATAAGGGGTTGATATCAATGGTATATAAAGCACTGGTTGAACTCTACAAGAAGAAAACATCCAACCCCATCAAAAAATGGGGCAAAGAAATGAACAGAAACTTTACCAAGGAAGAAATACGAATGGCCAAAAGGCACATGAAAAAGTGCTCTACATCACTAATCATCAGAGAGATGCAGATCAAAACAACCATGAGATACCACCTCACACCACAGAGGCTAGCACACATCCAAAAGAACAAAAGCAACCGCTGTTGGAGAGGATGTGGGGAGAAAGGGACCCTTCTTCACTGCTGGTGGGAATGTCTGCTAGTTCAGCCCTTTTGGAAAACAATATGGACGATTCTCAAAAAACTAGAGGTTGAGCTCCCATTTGACCCAGCAATACCACTGCTGGGAATATATCCCAGAAAAGCCAAAAAGTATAGTCGAAATGACATCTGCACTTATATGTTCATCGCAGCACTGTTTACAATAGCCAGAATCTGGAAAAAACCCGAGTAAAATGTGGTCGGAGGTCATGCGGGGGAGTGGATCAGCATGGAAAGTATCATGCTAAGTGAAATGAGTCAGAAAGAGAGAGACAGACATAGAAAGATTGCACTCATCTTGGAATATAGAATAATGTACTAGGAGTCTAACACCCAAGAATAGTAGAAATAAGTACTACGAGGTTGACTCCATGGCTTGGAGGCTGGTCTCTCATTCTGGGCAACTCAGAGTTGGGATCACCAAGTAAAATGTGGTCGGAGGTCATGAGGGGGAGGGGTGACGCGTGCGGAATGTAGACTAGAGACTGAATACAATGGCCGCTCAACACCTTTATTACAAACCACAACACCTAATCAGAGAGAAAGAATGAAAGGGAATACCCTGCCATAGTGGCAGTTTGGGGTGGGGGGAGACAGGACTGGGGAGGGTGAGAGAGGCGCTGGGTTTACTGGTGGTGGAGAATGGGCACTGGTGAAGGGATGGGTTCTCGGATTTTGTATGGGGGAAACATGAGCACAAAAATGTATAAATCTGTAACTGTACCCTCATGGTGATTCACTAATTAAAAATAAAAAATTAGGGGCTGGAGAGATAGCACAGCGGGTAGGGCGTTTGCCTTGCACGCGGCCGACCCGGGTTCAAATCCCAGCATCCCATATGGTCCCCTGAGCACGGCCAGGGGTAATTCCTGAGTGCGGAGCCAGGAGTAACCCCTGTGCATCGCCAGGTGTGACCCAAAAAGCAAAAAAAAAAAAATTTAAAAATAATAAAATAAAAAAATTACGGGAAGAAATGAGAACAGAAATAGGAAAGCTACATTCAGAAATGTCAGGAATAAAAGACTCAGTAGAAGAAATAAAAAAAACACAGTGAGTGAGCTTGAAGAGGAGCAGCAGAAAGCCCACAGGCTACAACAAACATTTGGAAAAGACCTCAAAATAACAAATCAGAGTCCTAGGTGATGATTCCAAGAGGAATAACATAAGAATCATCGGAGTTCCAGAAGGACAGGGAGGCAACCCTAATGAGAAAGCCACAGTCAAGAATTCATTGCTCAAAAGTTCCCAGAGCTGGATAATGGAGACCTCCAGATCCTAGGAGCCCAAGGGGTGCCAGCTAGAAGAAACCCTAATAAAAAGACTCCAAGACATATCATAGTCAGAATGATGGATGCCACGGATAGGACACAATACTGCAAGCAGAAGGTCAAAAAAAGAAATCACATACAATGGAGCACCCCTTAGATTCATAGCAGACTTACCAGAGGAAACCCTCCAAGCCAGAAGACAATGGTGGGATATAGTAAAAAGACACAATAAAATGAACACCTCACCACGAATCCTCTATCCGGCTAAGCTCTCACTCAAACTCGAAGGAGCCTTACACAATTTATTGGATAAACAACAACTTAGAAACTTCTTAGACTCAAACCTGACTCCACTATCTCAGGACGGACCTCACCAAGATATAATCTGCTAAAAATTTTGGTATGTGAGGGTTTTTTTTATAAGAATTTTATTTTATTGAATCACCATGTGGAAAATTACAATGCTTTCAGGCGTAAGTCTTAGTCATACAATGCTGAAACAACCATCCCTTCACCAGTGCCCATATCCCACGACCAAAAAAAAAAAACACAGTACACCTCCCTTCCTGCCCACCCCCGCAACCCCACACCCCGCCTTTTAACTGATAAATTTCACTTTACTTCACTTTACTTTCTATTTACTTTGGTTACATTCAATATTTCAACACAAACCTCACCATAATTGTTAGGAGCACCCCACTAGAGTCAGACCTGTTGTGAAGAGAAATGAGGTGGTGCGGCCGCAATAGCGGCTGCGCAGTTTTGGATTTCTGTACTTTAACAACTTAGTCCAGGGAGATTTCTTCGGGATATTGGATCATTGCAAACTTGTAAACCCCATCTGTGGTCGTCATACTATGGCGGTCCCCACGCCCTTCATCCCCGGGAAGGGAGAGGCAAGAGAGAGAAATACCTTTCCCCTCCTAGGCGGGCATGGAGTCGCGGCTTAGTTCTCAGGCTGGAGACATTCTGCAAGTAGCTGCCCATGTCGAAAATGGTTTAGCTGGGTCTGGATTCACGCTCGTGCAGCTGCGGAGGGGCCGCACACGCGTGCGGCCCCCGGGATCACATCTCGGAAGCGGCAGGAGGGGCCGGTGCCTCCCGGTATGTTGGTTTTGTGAGTGAAATCTCCAGGCTTCTCGGGGACGAGATGGACAACCTATTCCAACCACCTTTCTGTACTTCTGGAAGCTTCTGGAGTCACATCCACACCCCAAAGCTGCCACCCAACTGAAAAGATACTCCAGCCTTACCACCCAAATAAAAATACGAATGTCCTGAACAAACACCATGACCTCTTAGCACCTGTATAGTGCACAAAAGGAAAAGGAAAGAGATAGAAAGAAGGAAAGTGCCTCCCAGAGAGGGAGACTGGGGTTGGAATGGGGGTTTGAGAGATGGTGTTGGGGAAAGGGAGGACATTGGTTCTGGGAGGTGTGCACTGGTGGAGGCATGGGTGCTGGATCACTGTATGACTGAAATCCAATTATGAATAGCTTTGTAACGGTATCTCACAGATACCCAATAAAACATTTTTGATGTAATGTGGAGTTCATAACCAGCTCAATCAGCTTAATCAATGACTGAAAAAATAGGAGCACTTCTACATTTTCTCCCAGAGAGAAATAGGTTATAAGATATCTACATTTTAAAAAATAAATAAAAATAAAAGTAATGTAAAAATAAAAGTCATAAACACTCTTCGAAAAACTGAAAAAAAGTCCAACAGGATAGGATTAAGAGATAAGATTATTCAACACTGGCAGGGTCCTGGCAGAAAAACCATAGTACTTTCACATCATAACCTCAAAGCTGAATCAAAGACTGGAGACATGCCATTTTGACCGAAATCTAAATAAACATGGGAAAATCCTGGGGAAAGAATTTCTCATTTCGACACAAAACAAGATCATCTGTAGCATAGAGGAGTTAGCCAGGGACACAGTAGATGATATACAATATGTATAGTATAATAGAGTGTAGAGGATCAAAGATCGTGTTCTTAGAACACAGTACAAGATGCATTACATCATGATCTCAACCACTCAAATGAAAAATTGATAGGAATAAGAGTTCTAGGAAATATATAAGCTTGGAGCCTACTCAATGGTCATTTTTCCAGGTTGACTGAGCAAATTTCAGCCTCCAGAATACTATCAACGATTTCTCTGTCCAAAGTTCCTATGTACAATCCAGCTCTTTGACATAGAATGCTACAGATTATCCCCTGGCATCTCACAGATCCCCAAGTAAAAAGTATTTAAGGTAATGTGGAGTCCATAACCAGTTCAATCAGCTCAATCAATGGCTGAATAAATAGCAGTAAATCTACATTTTAAAAAATAATTAAAATAAAAGTCATGTAAATAAAAGTCATAATCACTCTTCAAGAAAAATTGAAAAAAGTCCGGTACGATAGGATTAAGAGATAAGATTATTTAACCCTGGCAGGGTCCTGGCAAGAAAAACCATACTATTATCACATCACAATGACTGGGCTAATTCTCAGACCCCCACAACTCATTTTTGGAAAGTAACAAAACCAAGAAGTTACTTTCTCTGCAATACATTTGTTGGTCCAAAAGAACCATATGTGCACCCCTGTGTTGATGCTTCCATGTGAACTGAAGGCGAATAGGACACTGGATGGCCCAGAACTAACGAAGAACCTTCAGAACTTTCTCAGAAGAGGAAAATCTTCAGCAGGAAAAGGAAGGTGCTGATAAATTTTTTAAACCACCAAAAGGTCAAAGCTCCTTTTCCTTGAAACCTCCCCGGCATGAGATTCTTTTCTTCAATGAAAGCCCCAAATCAGGCAGTTTGAAATAGTCCCACAAAACCCATTTTGAAACGGAAAGCAGAGACTTTGGAGTCACCTGCATTCGACTAAACCTGAGAAACCTCAGAGCAGAGGTCAGGATGGTAGTGTTTGGGTTTACTGGACCAGGCCTCACTTCCCCAGGCACTTCCCTTATGAGGTCAGCAGAAAGTCACGAAGAAGGCCTGTGGCTCCTTCTCTGTCTCTTTGACACCCACGTCCCTCACCAAGTGTTGGAAGGAGTTGTCCTCAGCAAAGAATAAAGAACACAAAAGAAGCAAATATGTGGATAAATATAGAATAGCATGTGTGCCTGCATATGTCTTAATTTACTTTCTTAAGGAAATTATGGGCACAGCAACTGGAGATGGATCCTTCAAAATATGTGCCTGAACAGCACAACAGCGCCCATGTGGCGATCAGCATTTTCCAGACTCCATGAACTAGAGGTATAAGATTGCAGTGACGTGGCACGCAAAAGATCTCGGGAAGGGGGCGTATTACCCACGTGCTCCCCACCCAGACGAGAACCCTACTGGCCACACACACAAAACAGCTCCTCTGTTCCTTAAAGACTATGATCCTGGAGAGCTACTAATCACTTTTCTCCACGCAGCGGCTTCTTACAGAAATGCATCTAGACTGTGAACTGAGCTACAACCCCAGACCACCCAAGGAGGGAAAAGGTTTTTCTCTCTCGGCCTTGTCTTTCAGTGACTTCTGGCAGAAATCTCTCTGGACTTTATTACTAAACTATCAGAAATCCAAAAAGAGCTCATATATTCTTCACTCTCAGCAATGGAAAACAAATTATCAAATGATGCCTTTTCAGCAGGTTTGATTGTTGGGGGAAAATTCTAAATAATAATAGTGAATTATCTGTTGAAATATTGAATGTACTCAAAGTATAGGGAGCAAAGTGAATATAATTAGCCACTCAGGTGGGGGGTGTGCGGGAGGGGGGTATATCGGGGTTCTTGGTGGTGGAACATGTGCACTGGTGAAGGGATGGGGGTTTGATCATCATATGACTGAGAATTAAACCTGAAAGGTTTGTAACTTTTTTCATGGTGATTCAATAAAATAAAAATTAGACTTCAAAAATATATATGTGTTTTTGCAGGTCCATTGAGGAGGTATGAACTTTTGGCGCGAGAAAAAAAAAAGAAATGTGTGCTTTGAACTTGAAACAGCCGCGGGATACAGGGCCAGCCCCCGCCAGGGCCGGGGCTCGGCTCCGGC